>WNGS01013848.1:0-10346 GCA_020271785.1 Procambarus virginalis
AGGAATCACATGAGACAAGCCCATGACATCACCCTAACAAGAGAAATGTTGAACAAGAATACATGCATAATAGACAGAACCAAGATGCAAGAGATTACAATTCTTGAAGCAATTCACATAAGAACAGAACACCTACCATGAACACCCAAATCACGGAACTATTTACTCTTCCCACAATGAGAGTAAGGACAAGACCAGAACATAACGATGCCACACAGAAGACAATGTTCAACATAACAGGCCAATTACACTGGATTAATCTTTGTATGTAGATGCCAGCTGCCTCGTATGGGCCAATAGGCCTCTGCGGTTACCTCTATTCCTATGTTCATATGTTTCACCCATTTATCCCCTATGTATCCCCTATGTTTTCACCTTTATTGTTTATCACCTGACCCAGTGCGGGTATATAATCAAACCACATTGTAACATTTCCTCACTTGAGAATGAACCATGGAGGTTCGAAACGTTGTGCAAATTGTTTAAATAAGTGTAATACATTCTATAGTAATCCCATCTTTTCTTCACCAGAAATTACGAAAATGAGTTTTGGAGAACTCCTATTTCAGCTAAGCCCTGATGCTAAGAAAATAGTTAGAGGGATAGAAGCCCTAAATCAGAAGATAGTAAATACAGAATATGCGGTCATATTCAATGAGACATGTTTAAAAGAAAACCTGCTGCCAGTATACACCATTAATATATTATATATATTATATAGATATATCATATATATATATTATATATATAGATATATATAATATATATATATATATGTCACAGTTCAGAAGGGAAATGCGTGCTGTATTATATAATATATATATATATATATATATATATAGATATATATATAGAATATATAATTATATATATATATATATATATATATAAATATATATATATATATATATATGCGGAAAATCCACAGAGAGAAATGAAAGGAGGTACGTTTCGACTTTGTTAAAGCCTTTGTCAAACCAGACTGACAGATGGTCAGTCTGGTTTGACAAAGGCTTAACAAAGTCGAAACGTTACCTCCTTTCATTTTTCTCTGTGGATTTTCCGCATAAAATGATCAGTGTTTTGTGATCGTCAATTGCATATATATATATATATATATATATAATATATATATATATATATATATATATATATATATATATATATATATATATATATATATATATATATATATATATATATATTATATATATATATATATATATATATATTATATATATATATATATATATATATATATATATATAATATATATATATATATATATATATATATATTAGTATATTTGGTAGAAGTCTTTCCTGTAGACATATGTTATTAAATATGACCGAAAAAGTAAGATTAATAATTCTAACACGAATTTTCTCAATTTTCCTTATGTTTCTTTTACTGATGACGGTAAATTAAAAATCAATTCTCCAAAATTCATTCTTTTTTTCTAGTCTGACGCGACACTTGAGCGTGTTTCGTAAAACTTATTACATTTTCAAAGACTTTTAGTTTATCTACACAACCTATGCTTTTATAAAACAAACATTGGCTCTTATACCTGCATTTGGGTGAGGTGATGTAATACATTAGTGGGGTGAAACACCACTATTGGGACCCGACTTCTACTTCTACAAATCTATACCCCGTTTTCCATGTTCTGTGTTTCACCCCACTAATGTATTACATCACCTCACCCAAATGCAGGTATAAATATATATATATATATATATATAATATATATATATATATATATTATATATATATAATATATATATATATATATATATATATATATACGCCTTAAACCACTTGACCATCACGACCGGACAAAAGGAAGTGATAGCAGAGGCTATCAATTGGTTTAAGGCGTCCTTGTACATACCAGTTGCGTTGCTCCTGGGAGTATGGGTTCGAGTCACTTCTGGGGAGTGAGTTTTCAGTTGTAACTAGTCCTGGGGACCATTCAGGCTTGTTTGCATTTGTGTTCCTCACGTGTTGCCCCAAAAAATGAGGTGATTTGATAAAATCCTATGCCCAGTTTACCATCCGAGTGCCGGCGGGGAAGTGGTTCATATAGCCTCTTCTATCACTTCCTTTTGTCCGGTCGTGATGGTCAAGTGGTTTAAGGCGTCCTTGTACATACCAGTTGCGTTCATGTACATACCATTCAGGCTTGTTTGCATATATATATATATATATATATATATATATATATATATATATATATATATATATATATATATATATATATATATATAAATATGGAAGGGAGTACCACCTCTGGCTGGAAGAAGGGGACCCATAGCCTCGGAGGAAATCACACATAACGCATTGGAGGGAATATATATATATATATATATATTATATATATATATATATATATATATATATATATATATATATATATATATATATAAATGAAAACTCACACCCCAGAAGTGACTCGAACCCATACTCCCAGGAGCAATGCAACTGGTATATACAGTGACGCCTTAAACCACTTGACCATCACGACCGGACATAAGGAAGTGATAGCCGAGGCTATATGAACCACTTCCCCGCCGGCACCTGGATGGTTAGGTTCCTGGATGATCACTTCCTGCACCTGGATGATCACTTCCTGCACCTGGATGATCACTTCCTGCACCTGGATGATCACTGCTGTAACACTGTTCACATGTGCCTCCAATAGCAACTGATTGACACATTTTACCACAAATGCCATCAATACATTTGATATCACAAATATAATCAGTGAGAAAGGTGACTAAGAAACACTTGTAGATTTCGTTGTGCAAGCATTGTGTGAATATTTACCAACACGCTTTAACATTTTGGCTCTTCAAAGAAAGAAGAATCAGACTCCCATCTGCTATGAATCACAATAAAGATAAATAATATATATTGAAGAATACATGGTATTTGAGATCTTCATATACTTAACATTCATATCAGTACACCAAATCAGTATACCAGGAGAGACAAGAATTTGGAGCTGCAGTTTAGGCAGGAAATCCTATTGGTAGAGACTCAAACGTGCGATGAAGTTTACAAACACAGATGGTAGACATTCAACAATCTTTTGAACACATCCTTGCTGATGATGGACGGCATGTCATCATACATTCAGATTACAAAACTATCATTGGAAACAAGCAACAAAAGCACATAAGAGCACATTGTCACGTGCTCGTCTAATAAGGCTCGAGAATAGCAAAGTATCCCATTAATTCTCCCACCCCCTCCATACATGTCGTATAGAACGAGGATAAGGAAAGTGGAACCGTCTAATTCCCAAGTATATTTACAAAGCCGGACACACAATTAAAACACTTAACAGACAAGCTAGTACACCACGTGGCTCGATCTGAAGGAACAGAGACACGGGTAAGAATTAATTAAGGATTAAACCAATATGAGTTCCACACACTGGAACGGACAATGAAATAGGCTTACACGCACACTAAAATAAAGCACTTGAAACTTACCCTACTTACACAAAGATTGATTGATGAAGATTAAGACACCCAAAAGGTGGCACGTGCACGAATAGCCCGTAAGTGGTGGCCCTTTTGAGCCATTACCAGTACCAATAGATGATACTGGAGATCTGTGGAGGTGCGGCTGCACCCTTCGTGACGAGAGATGTCTCCCGTACTTACACAAAACAAAACTCTATACTTAAACCTAGTAGCCACATGGCTTCCACAGAACTTCAATGCACCATCCTCGACCTAGCACCGCACGTGAATGAGAGGGAAGCATTGATTGATTGATAAAGATTAAGCCACCCAAAAGGAGGCACGGGCATAAATAGCCCGTAAGTGGTACAATTTTTTTTTGGTTCAGTAATTCTTTTTAGTATTCGGAGGTTGCATTTAATCGTCAAGCTGTTATCGCGGGGGAGGATACTGCTTGACAGTCTTTATGAGGGTGTCCAGCTGCTGGACACCTTTGTTGACCAGGAGAGTGGCTGTGTTGATGGCTTCAGGGTGGCCACTGCAAGATCCAGGAATCCTTAAAGCTCTTCTAAGGTCGTTGGTTGTTTCACATTCCAGACGATAGTGAAGTAATGGTTTTTCTGTGACAGTTTGGCAGAAGATGCACTCTCTCTGTCGGGGTTCACCAATCTCCCAGTTGCATCTGTAACCTAGACGTAGTCTATATAACCTGACTGCTATTTTACTGTGGATTCCTTTTGGGATATTTAACCTTTCTAATTTGGTTGCCTGAAGATACCATGTTGCAGAGGGCGAACCTTCAGCTGTTCTCTGGTGTAGGTAGTTTTTTGGTGATGATGTTTTTTATGTTCTCTAGGCTGGGTTGAATTGTTCTATGTAACACTGGATGACGAGTTGCCAATTTAGCAATTTCATCAGCTTTCTCATTTAATGGGATTGCAACATGGGATGGGATCCAGTTTAAGGTTATGTTGAGTCCTTTGCCTTTAGCGACTGCTCCAAGATACAAAATGGTGGTAATTATTTCCACGTTATCTTTCCACTGTTTTTGTCCTAGTATTTGAAGTGCAGCTTTTGAGTCTGTGTGTATGATTGCATTTTGAGTGTTTTGTGCAATCACATATGCAAATGCCTGTTGTATGGCAAACAGCTCAGTTCGGGCTGATGATACTAGTCCTCCCAGTCTTCAGTATCCCTGTACGCTGGCCGTGCAAAGAGCAGCGCCAGCACTCTCATATTCTGTGTCAACCGATCCGTCTGTAAAGATGTGGGTGGCTCCTGCTACTGCAATGCTATTCATTTCCTCTTCTATTATGCGCCTTAGGATTGTTGGATCATAGGCTGCCTTCTTCACTGGGAGACTTTCTATTACTATTTTGAAAGTAGGCTCTTCCCACGGTGTGGAAGGAGTGTAATTTGGGTGTGGTTGATCACCCTCTCTATCAAGAATCATGCTTTTTAAATGTGGTCTGTTTAGGACTTTTCTTGCTCTTGCAGCCCAAGAGTTTCCATTGTTTTAGCCTAGTCCAACCACCAAGGCCGGCCGTACTGGGATTGGATCAGGAGAAATAATTATCTTACTGATAATTGTAGCTGTCTTTTGTGATATTCTTTCTTGAAGAGAGGGCAAACCCGTCTCCAGTCTAAGAGTTTCAAGCCTGGTCCACATAGGGGGTCCCAGTGCGGCTCTCATAGCGTTGTTTTAGGCAACTTCAAGCTTTTTCCACTGTTGGTGTGATAGATTTGTGAGTGCAGGTGCTGCATAATCGATCACTGATCTGACTGCCTGTACATAGTATGTGCGAAGGACTTACAGATTGGTTTCCTCCAGAGAGGGAGGTTAGCGACCTGAGTATTGCCGTCCTGGCCGCAGTTCGCTCTCTCAAGTAAGTGACCTCAGCATTAAAATTCATGTGTGTGTCCAGGATTATTCCTAGATACTGACAGGTGTCCACTCATTCAATTGGTTGACCCTGTACTGTGAGTTGGATGTTAGGCTTCGCTATTTTTATGGGCATGGCTTTTGACTTTGAGGGGTTGAGTTTGATACCAATCTGTTTTGCCTCTTTACTGATGCAGTCTAAGCATTTGGGTGCAAGGCACGCCACATCCCTTCCTTTTATGATGATGACAAAGTCGTCCGCATAGTTTAGTAGCCTGCAGTGATGTGGAACTTTCAACCTCATTATTCTTTCCATTAAATAGTTGAAGAGAAGAGGGCTGAGAATACCTCCTTGCGGTGTACCATTTTCATGTCTTTTGTACTCAGAGACTGTGCCATGAAGTTTTACTCTTGCTTCTCTGTTTATGAGACAGTTTTTGGTCCAGGAGAACAGGTTGCCTCTGACCTCTCTGTCACTGAGGCAGCAGAGAATAGCTGGGGCGCTAACCAGTTCAAAGGCTTTTTCGAGGTCCAGGAATATCAGCATTCCTGGTCTGTCATTCAAGTGGGCTAACAGAGTTGTAATACATTCCACTGTGCCAACCCCTCTTCTATAGGCATACATATCATGGTGCAGTTTAGGCATTTTCCACTCCAGTTTGTTGAGTGCCATTCTGTCAGCCGTCTTGGCTGCACAGCTTTGGAGAGAGATGGGCCTGGGATTAGCTGGATCTTTGGGTTTTGGGATCGGCACTATGTCTTCTCTATTCCAAGCAGAAGGTCTAGTTTGAGAAGTCCAGGCTAAATTAATTAACCTTAGGTATGCAGCGTCTCCCTCTGGGCCGAGGTTTCTAATCATTTTATAGGTTATTTTGTCGGCTCCAGGGGATGTATCCTTGGAGTTTTTCTTAGCCCGATTGAGCTCATCCAGTGTGAAGGGGGCATTAGTGTCAGAGACTTTTTTTCACATGCTGTAAGGGTTCTGTGCCACCTTTCTTCCTCTAGTCCGGTCTATACTGCTAATACATCTGGTGGAAGTTGATTGCTGGCTGCTCTCGCTGCAAACCTGGTTGCCAGTACTTCGGCTTCCTGTTGAGGATCCTTGGGGTGTTGGGCTTCAGGTGTTTTATTCCCTTTGGCCCGGTGAATTTGCTGCCACATCTCTCCGAGAGAGGTGTGTTCATTCAGGTGTGAACACCATTCCAGCCACTTTTGTTCGTTTATTAGTCTGGTCTCTTGATGCACATGTTCCTTGACCTCACAAAGTAAGGTCCTGTTGCAGTCACTTGGCTGCTTTTTGTATAGTTTTCTTGTTTTGTTGAGTCTATGGTTGATTTCTTTGACACGTTCACAATAGTACTAATGATCTTTATGGTGTCCGGTGGACTGTTTTTTCAGTGGGATTGAGTGGTTGGCTGCATTTTGAATCGCTTTGACAAATTCTTGGTCTATCTGATTAATGTCTTCAGGAAGATCATAGTTTCTATGCCACTCGGAGATGAGGTTTTGAAATCGGTCTCAGTTTGCTAAAGCAAAGTTCCAGGCTTCAGATGGAGGTGGAGATGGGGTGGGTAGGTCTAACTTAAGATCAATTTGGACCCCATAGTGGTCGCTTGTGGGTGTGGGCTCAACTGACCATGTTGCTGCATCTCTTAGGGAGGCTGAAACGAAGGTAAGGTCTAGTCTACCTCCTTGGATGTGGGTAGGTTCATTCTCGTTTAGGATTTGGATTTCTGGTAGCTGGTCTAGTAGATGTGTAATATGAATGCCGGCTTCATTTGTTGTGTTCGAACCCAGTGCCAATCGATGATGGGCATTAAAATCTCCACAAATGATTGTGTTTGTTATTGTCGCGTGTCCAAATAACACAGAGATCCATTTCGGCATGTGGAGACCTGTATGTATTAAACATTTCAAGTTTGTCGTGTCTTAGCTCAATGGTTACTCCCATTACCTCTGTCTCTGCTCCACAATCGGGTGGGCTGGTTATGGATTTGGAGATCAGGTCACATTTTACATAGATTGCACATCCCCTGGATTGCCCATTGATCCATGGAAGGAAGAAGTCTCGATAGCCTGAGATTTTAGGTTCTACTCCGGCTCGAAGCAAGCTCGTCTGTAGTATCAGGATGTCCATGCCCTTGGTTGCTGCTATGCATTGCAAGTGTTGCAATTAAGTGCGCAGTCCTTGCGCATTCCATTGCAGGATCTTTAGACCTCTAGGTTCTTGAAATTTGCTGATAATTCCGTGGTATCTATGAAGTCTGATGAACACGCCATAGAAGTTGCAATTGGTGTATAGGTTCTTAGTGGACCTGAAATTGACTCATCAATGTCGCTTTCCGACGAGCTGGACTCTATCTGTTTTTTACGGGGGTGTCTCCTGCCCTGCTGTCTTGAAGGTGAGGATATTACATTTTCGAATTTCTTGAGCTTGTGCTCAATTGTCTTCCGAGTCTCTGTGGTTTGCTTGATTCCATGTGATGACAGCAGACTTTCGATCAATACGGTGACCAAAGTTTTGAACATTGGCCAGAGAGCGTCCAGTTCTGTGGGAGCACTATTTAATGCTGTGCAGGTTTGGGGCCTGGTAGCTTTTTGACCCTTCTCAGTGGTAACTTTGACACTGGAATTGTTATTCTTATTGGCCCCAGTGTGCTTACTGGATGAAATGGGAGGGCGACTGCTTTGCACATGATTCTTGTGTCCTCCGTCTTTCTTTTTGTCCTGTATGGAGGTCTTCACACCCTTCACCATGGCCGATGGTGAAGGGCCGTGTGCCCTCTCTACCTAAATGGGTAGACACCACGTGGTTTAGTGGGCAGGGGAGCTGGTATTAGTTTTGGTGGGGGCTTCGGCTCTGCTGTAGGCGTGGTGGGGTTCATTTGAAGCCTTTTGAGCCTTTCAGGGCATTTCAAGTTCCAGGCGTGATGTGCCTTGGAACAATTTGCGCACGTTGCTTGGACAGGGTGGTTTGTCTTGTGTTTATCAATGCATATTTTTGTGTCATTGGGTTGGCTGCAGACTCCGCACCTCACTGGGCGTTGGCAGCCATCTTTGTGATGCCCAAATCTCTGACATATAAAGCCTCTTAGGGGCTCTGGGTGTAAGGCGTGTGTTGGAACACGCCCCAGATTCCAAGGTCAAGTTTCTCCCGGATCCGTTCTCTTACTGTGAGAATGACTTGTCGGGTTTCCTGTTTTGTGGTTCTTACTTGGCATCTCTCTGCTGACACCACATAGTTCAGCTTTTCGAGATGGTCAAGGGCCATATGCAAGGGATAGTGGAGGACAATGATTTTTCGTATTGGATCCTATGGTTTCAGTTCCTCACATTTTGTAATTTTTCAGAATCGTAGCGCCGACTCGTCTTTAGGCCACAGAATATATTCTCCTCTGAGATTTGGTTTTGCTCTGGTCTGGAGCTGGGGGTACTCTTTTTCGAGGTCCACTACAGTGGCGTAGGAGAACCTACCTTCGGTGTGCTGCCTACCTTGAGGTGCTTCCAGGGCTTAGCGTCCCCGCGGCCCGGTCATCGACTAGGCCTCCTGGTTGCTGGACTGATCAACCAGGCTGTTGGATGCGGCTGCTCGCAGCCTGACGTATGAGTCACAGCCTAGTTGATCAGGTATCCTTTGGAGGTGCTTATCCAGTTCTCTCTTGAACACTGTGAGGGGTTTGCCAGTTATGCCCCTTATGTGTAGCGGGAGCGTGTTGAACAGTCTCGGGCCCCTGATGTTGATAGAGTTCTCTCTCAGAGTACCAGTTGCACCTCTGTTTTTCAACGGGGGTATTCTACACATCCTGCCATGTCTTCTGGTCTCATGTGATGTTATTTCTGTGTGCAGGTTTGGGACCAGCCCCTCTAATATTTTCCATGTGTAAATTATTATGTATCTCCCGCCTGCGCTCAAGGGAGTACAGATTTAGGCTCTTTAGTCGGTCCCAATAGTTTAGATGTTTTACCGAGTGGATTCTAGCAGTAAAGGATCTCTGCACGCTCTCCAGGTCAGCAATTTCTCCAGCTTTGAAAGGGCTGTCATTGTGCAGCAGTACTCCACTCTAGAGAGCACAAGCGTTTTGAAAAGTATCATCATCGGTATAGCATATCTAGTGTGAAAAGTTCTTGTTATCCAACCTGTCATTTTCGTGCAGTTGTGACGGCCACTTTATTGTGTTCTTTAAAGGTAAGGTCTTCCGACATGAGTACACCCAGATCCTTTACATTGCCTTTCGTTCTATGTTATGATTTGTCTGAGTTTTGTATGTGGTTTCCGTTTTTATATTTTCATTTTTTCCATAGCGCATGAGCTGGAACTTATCTTCGTTAAACACATATTATTTTCTGTAGCCCATAGAAAGACCTGATCTACATCTGACTGGAGGTTTGCCGTGTCCTCTATGTTGCCTACTCTCATGAAGATCCTGGTGTGAGTAGATGTAGAATCTCCTCAGCTAGTTTTCCTAAGTTTCTAGAATAGGCTAGTCGCTCTAGGGACTCTAGAAACTGTAGCTTTCAAATTTACATATACTTGTGGGATGTCCAATGAAAGCTTATCTTACTGGATGTCAGTTAAACTAATTGGAGGTCTGTGATTGCTCTGTAGAGAGAATTACAGAAATTTTCCTGTTCTGTGAAACAGAGAGAGATTTGAGAGTGATGGTGTGAGTAGGTAGTATGCCTCAGTAACCGTTACATGTGGGGGACAGTGGGGGAACGCTGCCTTCCCCCCACCAAGTGAGATTTGTTTAGGCCTGCCCCTCCCTGTGACGTCACGTCGCGTCACAGGGCGAGGGGCGCTTGTGATTGGTGTAGGCACTTCTACTCCTATGTGAGTTTTGGCGCCATTGATTGTTACTGGAAGCGGCACCATGGAGTTGTGCTGGCTTCCTGCTGATTGGTCAAGACTGTAAGCGGGGAGATAGGGGATGAGAGTCTCCCTACCCATCTAGAGGTTTAGTTTTGAATTGGGCAGCAACCTGGGAGGAAGT
>WNGS01013848.1:48708-63615 GCA_020271785.1 Procambarus virginalis
AAAGGCTAACTGAACATAGGGTAGGTGTTCATCCCAGGTGTTTGCGTCATGTTCAGCAAGGATTGCAAGCATATCCTTGACTGAACGATTAGTCCTTCCGTCATTCCGTTTGCTTGTGGGTGGTAGGCTGTTGTAAAAGCCGAAGTTGTCTCTAAAATCTTACAAACTTCTCTAATATATTCCCATTGAATTCTTGACCCCGGTCAGAGACTAAAACTTTAGGAGGTCCGAATACAGTAACGAACCTACGCAAGAACGCATCTGCAACCGTACGAGAATCCTTCTGAGGTAATGCAACTAGTGTAGTGTATCTAGACAAATGGTCAACTAGCACCAACACGTATCTATTCCTGAATGACTGTGATGTAAATCAATCAAATCTGCCCCACACGATCTAAAGGTTCACGAATTTCAGGAAATTCCTGAAGTGGGGCTTGTACCTTAAGGGTACCTTTCCTCCTCTGGCAACGATTGCACGACTTCACGAAATTGATTACTTCAGAAAGTAATCCTGGGAAATAAAATAGAGACTTTGCCTTTAAGTGGGTTTTTAAAGATCCCCGGATGCCCTGCAATTTTCGAAGCATGCGCAAGCTTTAACGCTGATGACCGCAACGCGTCCGGAATAACTAATTGAAATACTGCCCTATCATTCTGGCTATTAACATAATACAGGACGCCCTGTTTAATTTCAAAATCATGAATAGGTAAATTCTTTTTCTTTTTCGGATATTTTCCTCCTTCTAAATACTCAATAATTTCTTTCCATCTAGGCTCGTTCATCTGGTACTCTCTCATTTTATCTGATGGAATCGTTTCAATATTTTCATTAACTGAACAGCCGCTATGTTTCGACTTAGCGTATCTGGAACAACATGTGCTGGACCAGGCTTGTACAAAATCTGGAATGAGTGGGCAGAAAGTTCGTGAGACCAGCGTGACATTCGTGGGCATTTTGTTCGCTTCTTAAATATGTGTGTTAACGCTCTATGGTCTGTGTAAATTACGAAGTGCCGCTGAAATAGGTAAGGTTCGAAGTACCTAACTGATTCTACTACTGCCAGTGCCTCCCGATCCGTAGCTGAATAACGAACTTCAGGTCCTTTGACCTTTCTACTGAAATAGGCTACGGATGGGGTAAATTATCCGCATCTCGCTGAATTAAGCACCCGCCAATAGCTATACCGCTGGCGTCAGTGTGCACCTCCCACTCTTTCTCAAAATCAGGAATAGCCAATACCGGTGTCGTGATTAGTTGGTCTTTCAGTTTGCGATAGGCCTCGTCATGTTCAGATTTCCACACAAACTTCGCATTTTTCTTTGTCAGATCAGTCAAGGGTGCTGAAATGCCAGCGAAACCTTCAATATGACGACGAAAATATCCGGCGCCCCCAAAAACCTACGCACGTCCTTTGCTGTCCTTGGAGTAGGCATGTCAGCAATGGCGCGGCAAGAATCTGGGTCAGGTCGGATACCGTCTGGGCACACCTGGAACCCCAGAAATTTAAATTTCTGAGCTGCCAGGGTGCTCTTCTGAACATTCAGCTTGAACCCTGCCTGATCTAACAACGTCAAAGTCTCAGTCAAGTCCCGTAGGTGTTCCTCAAACGTCCTGGAATATATCACAACATCATCCAGGTACGCTAAAGAATGCCTACCCAGTACCGGACTGAGGATGTAGTTTATGGCCGTGTGAAATGACGAAGGCGCTGTCTTTAAACCAAACGGCATCCTACGGAATTGATAAGTGTGCCTACCATCCGAGAACTCTGTTTTATCCCTATCCTGTTCTGCCACCGGAATCGCCCAATACGCCGATTTCGCGTCAAGAGTTGAGAAATACTTAGCAGCACCAAATTGATCTATTATCTCCTGTATTCGGGGCAACGGATACACATCACCCTTAGTTATTTCGTTCACCTTCCGGTAGTCAACACAGAAACTATAACTATCGTCCGGTTTCCGAACTAGCACAACAGGAGAGAGCCACGGTGACGTACTAGGCTCTATCACGCCCTGTCTCAACATTTTCTGGCACTCTTCCCTGATAACGTTCTTTGCCTGTTCCGGCAACCTCCACTGTCTCGTGTACACAGGCAAATGATCACCAGTTGGAATGGTGTGCTCAATCTTATCAAGGAGACCAATCTGGTCATCCTCTGTCGCAAATAATTTCGGGAAGTTTCGCAAAACTTCTCTCAGTGCCTTCCTATCTGCCTGTGTAACATGTTGCAAATCAAGTGCTGAAATTAATTTTTCTACTTCTTCCACATTCTGTGCAACATTTCTCGTCTCGTATTGTACTTTTGATGGAGTTTTAGTAACTAGCATGTTTAATGCACTACATTGTGCAGTGACGGTTGGCGTCTCAGCTGACTCATTGTGAAAGATTTCTGTGTCCTCCACCATGGTTCCCTAAGATACCCTATCACCTGCCCTGAAGCGAAAAGTCTTATGTGAAAGATTGACAACTGGAATGAGTGCACCTTTATCGAGCACTACAATTAAGTGATGAGGAATCAATAACCTATCACATCTCCCAGCCACCTGAAGGGTGGTACCTGGTTGTATGTGACGTCCCACGGCTACTTTAATAAATTTAACAGAATGTGGTGGGCAACTCTGTTTAGTCAATGCATGCAATGCGCATGACCTCTTAACTGTGTCTGGAAGAGACTTAAAAATTAATTTTGGATAGTGCGCATTATATTTCTGTTTCCTCTTAATTGAAGCTACAACTGGGGGATGGTCGATCATCTCCACTGGGTAGGAAGTCTGTCCCAACTGCAACCTGCAGTTCCTAGCCCCTTTTTGAGCAGACAAGGAATAATCAAATCGCGACAGAAAATCAGTTCCCATTAAGATGGGACCAGGAAAATCAAGGTTCTCTACGATCGAACAAGTGTGAGGCTGCAATTCCCCATCAATTTCAAAATTAACTGTACCTTGACCTACGATCTCAATCTTTTCCCCATTGACCGCTGTTAATGTCTTTGCGCAAAGTGTAAGACGTGCATACTTAAAATTGCTGAAGGCTGACTTTTTAATTACAGTTGCCTGGCTCCCTGTATCAACAAAAGCTGTCAATCTTACACCTTCCACTTTCACCTCAAAAGTAGGCCTACCATCACGAGGAGCCTGCTTTCATGCTTTCGTACTAATGATTTTACAATCTCTCTGTATATGTCCGTGCTTCCCGCAGGAGTAACACCTCCGCGGATCTCTGTTGGTACCCCGCGCAGGGTGGCTCGAACGTGCAGCTGTGGGCTGCTTCCTGCCTGACGAACCCGTGCTACAGTTACTCAGCCTTTCTCGCCCGCTTTGACTCAATGCCTCTACGTATGGGGACGGCTGAGCGCCCGATGTCCCTGTGCGCGTCTGCCTGTCCAAGGCTGTGGCGGCCTGTTGGACTAGGTCTTTATAACTCACTTAAAGGCAAAGTCTCTATTTTATTTCCCAGGATTACTTTCTGAAGTAATCAATTTCGTGAAGTCGTGCAATCGTTGCCAGAGGAGGAAAGGTACCCTTAAGGTACAAGCCCCACTTCAGGAATTTCCTGAAATTCGTGAACCTTTAGATCGTGTGGGGGCAGATTTGATTGATTTACATCACAGTCATTCAGGGAATAGATACGTGTATCCCACCGCTGCCACCATTGTAACACGGGACGGGTTCTCTCTTCCTTCTACCCCCCTTTTTCTCTCTTTACCCGTATTCTTTACTTTAGTTCTTAACCAAGGGACCCCAAGACTTTTACTCGAGCAGACTCCACGCCACGTGGTCTCAAGACGATTTACCGACTTGAGATTCTACAACCCGTATGACGTGAAACTAGACTTCTAGCAAAGTTCTAGAATCTCCTTTCCGCCGCCACCACCAGATCAGTAACCAAAAGGAGCCATGATCGAGATCTGGTTCGATCACGCTAAATAATCAACCTTGGGGCTTGATCCCCACTAGTAAACCTAAATACCCTTGAATCTTATGTGTGTGGAGTTAATTAAAATCAACAGGGATGATAATCCTGATTGGATGTGAATGATATCCTCGGATTCGAGGAGCATAGGCATCCACCTCAACTCGGCCACGAGGGGACCCCGTGACAAGGACAATTTCAAACAAAATACCAAAGAAAATGGAAATAATAAAAATACACATTAACTAATTATTTTATTCAAAAATTAAGCAAAATCTAAATAATTGTTCACTCCCTACTTGAACACTCCCTAACTGAATATTTAACGGCAATGAGTGGACTATTCCTACAATTACTCACAAAGCAACTCTACCTTCTATGTTGACCCGCTTGGGTAGAGTGCTGGTCTTATGGGAGGTGAGATGGTGACCTCCCCCAGTTGATCCGGCTCCCACACTGATCGTCCTCTCTGCTCCTCTACCCAGAGGCCTAGATCTGTATTCTTCCGCTAGTATCTAAGTTACTTTGCCAGGCTTAAGTTATAACAATTAACCTCTGTTGTACTGAATATCCAGATTGATTGATTGATTGTACTGAAGTTAAATTACACAACCATCTTAAGGAAGAGCTATTCCCAATTACAAAATAGCTATTTGACCTTTGAGAAATAGAGGACATGTCAACTCTGGTGACCTGTGAACTCTTAGGTCACTCCGCCTCACAGCCTAGTTCTGCCCTGTGACGTCACTGAAGGTGACTTAAAACTCATTCTCCTAATAATTAATATACTCTTGATATTATGAACAGTAATACTATACAGTACAATTTGAATGCAAAATGACTGAAGGTTAATTTCTCTAAATAAGTGAATACTATAGGATGATTCATTATGAACAAAGGCGTCAGGTTATCCTCACCACAATTCCCCCAGGGAGGATGCTCCCATGTGCTTGGGGTCAGGTCTCTACCCGAGCCTTCTAGAACCTTCTTACAACAACCTAGATTGTTACAACCTCTCAGTGAAAAGTGGAAGCAAGATTAAACTGTCTTATAAAGCAGGTAATTACATTAATTTCTCTGGGAGTAATGGAAACAAGACTAAACTGTCTGGTAACGCTTGTAACAACATTCAGCTCTCTGGGAAAGCTGGTAACAACAGTAATCTCTATGGGAAATGTTTAATGTTGCTGGTAACAACATTAAATTTTGCGAGAAAGCTGATAACAACATTAAATTTTCTGAGAAAGCTGATAACAACATTAAATTTTCTGAAAAAGCTGATAACAATTTTCAACTCTCTGGGAAAACTGATAACAATGTTCAACTCTCTGGGAAAGCTGGTAACAATGTTAACTCTGGGAAAGCTGGTAACAATGTTCAACTCTCTGGGAAAGCTGGTAACAATGTTCAACACTCTGGGAAAGCTGGTAACAATGTTCAACTCTCTGGGAAAGCTGATAACAATGTTCAACTCTCTGGGAAAGCTGGTAACAATGTTAAACTCTCTGGGAAAGCTGGTAACAATGTTCAACTCTCTGGGAAAGCTGGTAACAATGTAAACTCTCTGGGAAAGCTGGTAACAATGTTCAACTCTCTGGGAAAGCTGGTAACAATGTTCAACTCTCTGGGAAAGCTGGTAACAATGTTCAACACTCTGGGAAAGCTGGTAACAATGTTCAACTCTCTGGGAAAGCTGGTAACAATGTTAAACTCTCTGGGAAAGCTGGTAACAATGTTAAACTCTCTGGGAAAGCTGGTAACAATGTTCAACTCTCTGGGAAAGCTGGTAACAATGTTAAACTCTCTGGGAAAGCTGGTAACAATGTTCAACACTCTGGGAAAGCTGGTAACAATGTTCAACTCTCTGGGAAAGCTGGTAACAATGTTCAACTCTCTGGGAAAGCTGGTAACAATGTTCAACTCTCTGGGAAAGCTGGTAACAATGTTCAACTCTCTGGGAAAGCTGGTAACAATGTTCAACTCTCTGGGAAAGCTGGTAACAATGTTCAACTCTCTGGGAAAGCTGGTAACAATGTTAAACTCTCTGGGAAAGCTGGTAACAAGAGTAAACTGTCTGGTAAAGCTGGTGTTTCAGATATCTCCTGCTTATGCAGTAGATCCTGCCTCTTTCCAGTACCGCCTATTCACCAATGTATCTGCATGCTCCAACATAAGGAATCAGCATCAACGACCACAACTATACAATCTCAGAGGCCTCAGTGTCTAGATAGACACCACCCCCTCCACCCTCTAGTACCCGAGACACCTGGACACCTGCTGTCTGGGCAGAGGCCGAGACACCGGTCGATCAGACTCTAACTGCTTGTCTTAATGACGGCTGATGGTTTCCCACGAGATTCGCGCTATCTATGCCTGCCTAGCCCATATATATAAGGAGCTGACCTCCGTCCAGTCATCAGAATACACTTCGTGCTCTCAGCTGGAACATCTACTCACGCTCCCCTGGGTGTCGGTGACTTGTGCAGCTTTTGTATAACGTATTAATTGCACCTTTGCCATTAACGTTACTTTCACATGTGTCTATTTCTCTTGTAAATTGTGTTTAAGCCAAGTGGATAAGTGGCTTTGTTTTGTATGTTATTCAAATCATTTTGTTACATTAAATGTCTGAAATTTTTATTCCTTTAGTTCTCACCTGCAGCTCTCACAGTGTAGAGAAAACAAGCAGTCTTAATTATTTTATTTTACTTTTTGTATTAATGTGCGATTGCCACAACACCAGCCAGAATAGCCACTGCTCTATTACAGATTATCGTCACACTGCTAACATCATTAATCTCTCAGGGAAAGCTGGTAACAACATTAATCTCTCAGGGAAAGCTGGTAACAACAATCTCTTAGGGAAAGCTGATAACAATAGTAAACTGTCTGTAATGCTGGTAAAAACAGTAAACTCTTTGGGAAAGCTGTTAATAACATTAAACTCTCTGGAAAAGATGGAAACAACATTAAACTTTCTGGAAAAGCTCATAACAATATCAAACATTGTCGTAAAACTGGTAACAACTTTAAACTCTCTGGAAAGCAGGAAACAACATTAAACTCTGTGATAAAGCTGGTAACAACAGAAAACTATTTAGGTAAGATGGAAACAACAGTAAACACTCTGGGTAAGCTGGTAACAACTGTAAACTGTCTGGTAAAGCTGTGAACCTCACGGAGAGTGCAACACAACTGTTGCAGTAACCTGTGTCTCACTGATTTACTGCAACACATCTATAGCAGCCACATGTGTCTTACTGATGGACTGCAACACATCTGCCGCAGCCACATGTGCCTCACTGATGGTCTGCAACATATCTGCAGCAGCCACATGTGCCTCACTGATGGACTGCAACACACCTGCAGCAGCCACATGTGCCTCACTGATGGACTGCAACACATCTGCAGCAGCCACATGTGCCTCACTGATGGTCTGCAACATATCTGCAGCAGCCACATGTGCCTCACTGATGGACTGCAACACATCTGCAGCTGCCACATGTGTCTCACTGATGGACTGCAACACACCTGCAGCAGCCACATGTGCCTCACTGATGGACCGCAACACATCTGCAGCAGCCACATGTGCCTCACTGATGGTCTGCAACACACCTGCATCAGCCACATGTGCCTCACTGATGGACTGCAACACACCTGCAGCAGCCACATGTGCCTCACTTATGGTCAGCAACACACCTGCAGCAGCCACATGTGCCTCACTGATGGTCTGCAACACACCTGCATCAGCCACATGTGCCTCACTGATGGACTGCAACACACCTGCTGCAGCCACATGTGCCTCACTTATGGTCAGCAACACACCTGCAGCAGCCACATGTGCCTCACTGATGGTCTGCAACACACCTGCATCAGCCACATGTGCCTCACTGATGGACTGCAACACACCTGCAGGAGCCACATGTGCCTCACTTATGGTCAGCAACACACCTGCAGCAGCCACGTGTGATCATGCTGAGACATGATGACATGTCTCAGCATGATGACATACACTACACCATGATGACACAATGATTGTCATTCAATATTAGTTTTGAGTGTTGCACTGCTTAACTTGGTCCTGGCCTTGTTTGTGTTTATTCTATGGTGATATAATTCCTGCTCGGGAAGGATAACTTTTGTCACTCTTTAAATCAGCTTTTTACAAATTGTGTATTTCCTCATAATTTGTTACATCTATTCCATGTTAAACTGGATTAAACAATGATGATCAGTAGAACTGAATTCTTTGTCCAGTTGTACATCATTTATAGAATCTTTATTAGAAGATAAAATTATGTCCAGGATATTTGAGGTCCACGTTAGATTATTAACCAATCATCACAGTGCGATTTAAAAGAAATTTGTGAACAAACGCAGGCGATGAGTCACAATAACGTGGCTAAAGTAAGTTGACCAGACCACACACTAGAAGGTGAAGGGACGACGACGTTTCGGTCCGTCCAGGACCATTCTCAAGTCCATTCTCAATTCTGGACTTGAGAATGGTCCAGGACGGACCGAAACGTCGTCGTCCCTTCACCTTCTAGTGTGTGGTCTGGTCAACTTGTGAACAAACTATGTCCATAGTTATTAGATATTGGATCTCCCCAGTATGGTGTAGGCAGATTTAAGTCACCAATTAAGACTGATTCGTTCGTGTTACATATATCAGCTATTTGATTATATGTCATTTCATCTTTTCCAAAAAAACAGCAGGAAGCTTGAAGTAGATCCATATTAGTAAGTGATGCTTTTGTTATCACCTAATGTAATAAACATGTAATCTATAACTAAGAGATAAGTGTGTAGGATGGTTATTAGGTCCACATATTTTCCTTCATCAGTTTTCATGTAAATATTACCAATAATGTTACTTTTTTTCACAGACATCGCAGGATGCTTCAGGTGTAGAACAATTCTTACACAGGCTGCTTCAGGTGTAGAACAATTCTTACACAGGCTGCTTCAGGTGTAGAACAATTCTTACACAGGCTGCTTCAGGTGTAGAACAATTCTTACACAGGCTGCTTCAGGTGTAGAACAATTCTTACACTGGCTGCTGCAGGTGTAGAACAATTCTTACACAGGCTGCTTCAGGTGTAGAACAATTCTTACACAGGCTGCTTCAGGTGTAGAACAATTCTTATACAGGCTGCTTCAGGTGTAGAGCAAGTCTTATACAGGCTGCTTCAGGTGTGGAGTTCGTTCAAACTATGCCAATGATTCTGGGTAAATTAACGTTACCAAATATTTTCAAACGTTTCTCCGTCTCATTAATATATAAATATTAATTTATCGTTTAGACTAATGGCATTGTTGAACGTAAGGCCTTTTATGAACATGTAGGTCGTGCAGTCACTATAAATGATAACTGATTTTCTTTAGAAGCTTTGAATCATAAACTATTACATTCTCAGCAATTTATCGGATACTTTTATCACAGTGGCATCCAGGCAGCAGCTTATATGTGTGACTATTATTACATAAAAAATAATGAAAATAAAAATTCTCAATGATTTTTGCTCCTGATTGAAAATAGAACTATTGTAATGCTTAAAAATAACTAGAATTTACCATTACTAGATAAACAGCACGCAGTGGCTACAGTTAATTGTAACTGGGTATTGAATTACAGTTTGAGTCAGTACTGAGTAACAGATGTAGTTTCCTGAGGTATATGAGGTAAGAATCCCTGGACTGTATCCCTGTTGTTGTCTTCACACATTACATCCACAGTGTTGGCTCAGTAACTGTACTAGACACATAAATAACAAGAAATATATTAACAACACGAGACTACACTAAAGATAAGAATGGCACTACCAAACTCCTAACGACTTTGTTCCCAAGAACACATAAGAACATTCCCTTACTCTCATACCCCACCCTGGCCACACCTCTCAGCCTAGAGTACTGAGTGTTCCCAAGAACACATAAGAACATTCCCTTACTCTCATATCCCACCCTGGCCACACCACTCAGCCTAGAGTACTGAGTGTTCCCAAGAACACATAAGAACATTCCCTTACTCTCATATCCAACCCTGGCCACACCTCTCAGCCTAGAGTACTGAGTGTTCCCAAGAACACATAAGAACATTCCCTTACTCTCATATCCCACCCTGGCCACACCACTCAGCCTAGAGTACTGAGTGTTCCCAAGAACACATAAGAACATTCCCTTACTCTCATATCCAACCATGGCCACACATAACAAATTGTTATGTCCATAATACTATGTATGATCATTTCAGAATCATCTTGAGTCGTGATGAATCATACCAGATAACATTATATTTGTTTGACAGGTTGGACAGCTGTTCAGTTCGCAGCCTTTGGAGGTGACAACGACATGGTGAAGATCCTCACCCGTGGTGGTGCAGATGTCAACGAGGAGAATGAAGTGTATAAAAACGAAGTTTGGCAATTTGGTAAGAAATCCATGAACCGTGCTCTCAGCCACAGCTCAGAATGGAAGCAAGTCGACGAAGAACTCTGTAGGGTAAGGCAGGTCCTAGTCAACAACGGCTTCTCCAATGGTTTCATTGAAGACATCATAAGAAGGAAAGTAAAACGCCATGCAACCTCTGAAGAAACAACTAATAGAACACCTATACCCCCTATTAGACTATTTTACAGGAACTTCTTCTCCACCGCTCAGAAAACGGAGGAAAGGGTCCTGAAAGATATTGTTAATAGAAACGTTATCCCTACAGACAAAAATCAGAAGATACAATTGACGATTTACTATAAAACCAAGAAAACTGCCAACCTACTCATGAGAAACTCTCCAGACACAAAGCAGAACGCTTTGAAAGAGACCAATGTCGTCTATGCCTTCAAATGCCCACTTGGGGACTGTAAGCCCCAAAGAACTCAATATATAGGCAAGACAACAACATCTCTTTCCAGGCGATTAACGATGCATAAGCAACAGGGCTCTATCAAGGAACATATAATCTCTTCCCACAACCAAACCATCACCAGAGAAATCTTAACAAACAACACAGAAATCATTGATAGATACAGCGACAACAGGCGGCTTGACATCTGCAAGGCACTACACATCAAGAAGTCAACACCAGCAATCAACAGCCAATTAACGCACAACTATATTCTACCCACTTCAAGACTCCGCTCCAATATAGAAACATCAAGAAATATGGGCCAATAGGCCTTCTGCAGTTACAGATCTATTCTTCCCTTTAGCTTATACCCATTGTTTCGTGTTCTGTGTTTGTTCTCACCTCACCCCAAACCATTGTAACATGTCACCTCACCCAAATGCAGGTATAAAAAAGAAAAGCTGTTTAAACTCTGTTCAGTTATAGTTGTTCTGTGTGTGTGTAAACTAAAGTCTTTGAAAATGTAATAAGTTTTACGAAACGCGCTCAAGTGTCGCGTCAGACTAAGAAATAAAAAATGAATTTTGGAGAATTGATTTTTCATTTACCGTCATCAGTAAAAACAAACATAAGGAAAATTGAGAAAATTCGTGTTAGAATTATTAATCTTACTTTTTCGGTCATATTTAATAACATATATATATATATATATATATATATATATATATATATATATATATATATATATATATATATATATATATATATATATATATATATGTGTGTGTGTGTGTGTGTGTGTGTGTGTTAGTATATTTTGGTAGCAGTCTTTCCTGTAAACATATATTATTAAATATGACCGAAAAAGTAAGACTAATAATTCTAACACGAATTTTCTCAATATTTCTAATGTTTCTTTTCAGTGTCGATGGTAAGTGAAAAATCAATTCTCCAAAATTCATTTTTATTTCTAGTCTGACGAGACACTTGAACACGTTTCGTAATAACTTTTTACATTTTCAATGACTTTAGTTTACACACACACAACTATAACCTGCAAACACTAAACAGAGTTCTACTATTCTATAATTTAAACGGATTTCATTTTAAATATCTGCATTTGGGTGAGGTGATATGTTACAACAGTTTTGGATGAGGTGAAAACAAACTTTCACACAAGACAGAACACAGAACAATAGGTATATATTGGGTAAATTAAAGGGAAAATGGAAGTACTGCAAAGGCCTATGGCCCATATTTCTTGATGTTTTTTATTGGTCGGAGTCTTGAATGGGGTAGAATATAGTTGTGCATAATAGGCTGTTGATTGCTGGTGTTGACTTCTTGGATGTGTATGCTCGCAGATATCAAGCCGCTGATATTCGCTGTATCTATCGATGATTTCTGTGTTTTTGGCTAAGACTTCTCTGTGATGGTCTGGTTGTGGAGGAGATTATATGTTCGGTTAATGTAGCCCTGTTGCTTATGCATCGTTAATCGCCTGGAAAGATGTTGTTGTCTTGCCTTATACTGAGTTCTTTAGCTTGCAGTCCCCAAGTGGGCATTTGAAGGCATAGACGACATTGGTCTCTTTTTAAAGCGTTCTGCTTTGTGTCTGGAGAGTTTCTCATGAGTAGGTTGGCCGTGTTTTTTGGTTTTATAGTAAATCGTCAATTGTATCTTCTGAGTTTTGTCTGTAGGGATAACGTCCTATTAACAAAATCTTGCAGGACCCTTTCCTCCATTTTATGAGCTGTGGAAAAGAAGTTCCTGTAAAATAGTCTAATAGGGGTACAGGTGTTGGTTAGTTGTGCCTTCAGAGGTGCATGGCGTTTCACATTCCTTCTTATGATGTCTTCATCGAAACCATTGGAGAAAGCCGTTGTTGTTGACTAGGCCTTGCCTTACCCTACAGAGTTCTTCATTCAGACTTGCTTCTATCCTGAGCTGTGGCTGTAAGCACGGTCGACATAACGCTTTAACAAACATCTACTCTGTAATCTGTGTGGGCATGTCACTGTTGGCATTGGAGGCACATTCCTGTGTTTGTTTCCTTAGTGTAGACTGCAATGTGAAACCTCCGCTCTCTTTCCGTGACTGTTACATACTAGAAAGGGGCAGCTTCCCATCCTTCTACTTCGTAAGTGAAACGCAAACAGATTTCTGCTCAAATGCCATCCTTCAGCTACTGCAGATGTCTAACATCAGGTACCTGTGTAAAAATGTCGTCACACATACCTGCAGTATATGGCCGGTTTCAAGTTCATGGTCGACTAAGACTTTTATGTTCCGATGTGGTACCCATGTAGAAGTTGGCAAACAGGACACCTAGGGGAAGAAGCCATGGCGACCCCATCTACTTGCTTATACTTGCTTGCGTTGCAGTTATTGTTGGAGTCTCTTGATTTCTGCCAGCCAGAATATATCTCGTGCTCCTGCTATGAACACCTGATTTGACCCCACCTCGTGTGATCAAATAAGAGGTTATAGCTAGCGCATATATCCCAGCACCATTTAACTGTTGTGTGTTTAGGCAAGTGTGGTGCATTCATAGCATAGACAATGTGTCTCCCACTATACAGGGCTTGATGTGAAACCGGTCAATTGCCTCCTCACTAACCATTGCCTGGAGAGGATGGGTTGTCTGGAGGTTAAATACTCAAAAATTCCACACCTCTTTAGGGCTCGAGTGGTAGTACAGTGGGTATGAAGTGCGTACCTGCCCATTGTGGGCCCAGGGTTCGAGTCTCCTGGTGGGGTGCATGTGTGTCTAAAGTTTCTATACTTTCTGACTTGCGTGTAAGGCAAGTATCGTGTGCATAAAAAATATATATTATATAGTATATATATAATATATATATATGATATATATATATACTAATATATACTATATATATATTATATATATATATAGATTAAATATAATTATATTATATTATATATATATAGTAATATGTATCGATATATTTTATATAATATGTCGTACCTAGAGCCAGAATGCACTTCTCATGCCTACTATGTCAAGGCTCCGATTTGCTTATAAGCCAAGTTTACAAGATTTAAATGTATTTTCGACTACCTACGACGCTAACTAACTTAATTTTTTACGGCTACCTTAACACTAACCTCTATAAGATAGGTTAGGTTAGGTAGTGTTGGTTAAGGATCTCGGTCACTATATCTTCTATTAATTTTAACTCCAATAAAAAAAAATTGACCTCATTCATAATGAAATGGGTAGCTTTATCATTTCATTAGAAAAAAAAATTGAAAAATTTATTAATTCAGGAAAACTTGGCTTATTAGGCAAATCGGGCCTTGCATAGCAAGCCGAGTACGACGTTCTGACTACTAGGTAAACTATATTATATATATATATATTATATATATATATATATATATATATATATATTATTATATATGCGAACAAGCCTGATTGGTCCCCAGGACTATATGCGAATGAAAACTCACCCCCAGAAGTGACTCGAACCCATACTCCCAGGAGCAACGCAACTGGTATGTACAAGACGCCTTAAAGCACTTGGCCCACGACGCCGGACATAATGAGGTGATAGCCGAAGCTATTTGAACCACCTCACCGCCGGCAACTCGGATGGTTATCTTGGGCATAGCATTTTACCAAATCATCTCATTCTCTTTGGGGCACACGTGAGGAACACAAATGCGAACAAGCCTGAATGGTCCCCAGGACTATTTGCGAATGAAAACTCACACCCCAGAAGTGACTCGAACCCATACTCCCAGGAGCAACGCAACTGTATGTACAAGACGCCTTAAACCACTTGACCATCACGACCGGACATAATGAGGTGATACGCCGAAGCTATTTGAACAACCTCACCACCGGCACTCGGATGGTTATCTTGGGCATAGCATTTTACCAAATCACCTCATTCTTTGGGGCACACGTGAGGACACAATGCAAACAAGCCTGAATGGTCCCAGGACTAATGCGAATGAAACTCACACCCAGAATGACTCGAACCATACTCCAGGAGCAACGCATGGTATGTACAAGACGCCTTAACCACTTGACCTCACGACCGGACATAATGAGGTGATAGCCGAAGCTATTGAACCACCTCACCGCCGGCACTCGGATGGTTATTGGTATAGCATTTAT
>WNGS01013848.1:64615-80112 GCA_020271785.1 Procambarus virginalis
GTGTACCATCTATGTGAAAACTTATCAAAACAGGTGGGTTGGCAGTGTGGAGTCATGGAGGCTGGAGTGAGGGCCAGGATGGACCCTGTAGGCCTCCCATAGTGAGGGGAGGTGGGGGTGAGTGAGGGTGTGTTGTGTGGTCAAGAGAGGGGCGGGTTACGTGTGTGCCAATAGTGTTTTGTGTTTTTTCTTTTTTGAAAGTTTTGTGAACAGTGTTACGTTGTCAGCGATAATTGGCGCAACATATCTATCATATTGTGAGTACATCACACGTGCAGTGAGTCAGATACAAGTGTATGATTCATTCATCATTGTGCAGTGATATACGGGAATTATACCAGTGTTGTGTCGCCCTGACCCCCCGCCCCCACCCCAGCGCCCAGCCGGGAAGTACCTGCTCTCCCCCCTCCTTCCCCACCCCACCACGTCGCCTCCCCACCCACGAGGCCACCTTTCCACCCGCCCATAGATGCCGGGAGGCTCCCATGTGTGTCTACGCCACCCACCCACCCCAATGTATACCCACATATTGTGTAGTGGGTGTATACCCACACTTTGTTAGATGTGGTATATGTATTACCACTCATCTGAGTAGTAAGTGCCACGGCCAGCTGATCATCCCCCAGCCTCCAACCGCCGCCCACCCTCCAGTCTCCACCCGCCGTCCACCCTCCCGCCTAGTGCCCGCCCAGCGCCCGCCCATGTCGCAGCTCTCAACAGCCAGCCAGCTTCTCCAAGCCAAGATGAGCCACAAGCAGGGCAGACAAGGCAGATGTCAGACTTGTGACAGGGTATGCTTTATCCGGTCGAGTGACGGTAATGTGCGCCTCATTACCACAACAGAGCCAGGTGTTTGGGTTCTGGGCGCCCTCCCAGGGAGAACACCAATCAACAGCCCACACCGCCCGTCAGGCAAAACACCTCCCAGACCTTCATTCCCACGGAAAATTTTTAGAGGCTATCAAAGCAACATCAGCCAGAACTTGCAACACATCCCTAAAGCAGCCCGCCCATGCAGCAGCCAAATTATCTGCCCTCCTGAGAAAGGTCAACGACTCTCCTGGACGACCCAAGCATGGCACAACCTCCTACTGTTTGGCAATATGTCTAGCCACCCCTGCAAGGAGAGACAAACCTTACTGCCTCAGTCATCAAAGCTATAAATGATTTTCCCAGGGAGGACAACCAGGTGCGCCTTCCACTCGCGCGAGAAACCCCACGGCAGGAAGAGCAACAGTGCCATATCCGAGACATCAAAAATCAGAACATCAGTCACCAAGAAAATAAAGAAGGAAACACTATTGGCGCAATAAGAGTCATCACCAGTGGACTCAATTGCCGACAGAGATGCCGCAACAGCTCAAGCCCTAAGGGAGAAACACCCTGCCAGGGCTCCGCGTGAGGACGACATTGTACAAGTGGGGGCTACCGGAGCAGAACCTCTCTGGTGGCTGAATCTGTGGTCCATAAAGCAGCCATGTCCTTCCCAACAGGATCAGCAGGTGGGTTCACAGGACTAAACCCAACCACCTCAAGCAAATGCTCAACCCTGCACTGGGTGACATTGCAAAGAACCTCTTGGTGGAACTAACCAGATTCACCAACACATGTCTAGCTGGCAACATACCACCGTCCATAAGACCTATTTTTTTTGGAGCATCCCTCTGTGCTCTAAAGAAAAAGGATGGAGGGATCAGGCCAATAGCTGTGGGCAATTCTCTCCGGCGTCTCGTCGCAAAGGCAGCTGCAAGAACAGTTAGTGATGCAGCGGCCAACATGCTGAAGCCAAAACAGCTCGGGTTTGGCATTCCACAAGGGTGTGAGGCGGCAGCCCATGCAGCTCGAGCCTTCATCGCCAACATCACAGACGAAAAGGCCCTTATCAAGCTAATTTCAAAAATGCCTTC
The DNA here is from genome assembly GCA_020271785.1 of Procambarus virginalis. Taxonomy (NCBI): domain Eukaryota; kingdom Metazoa; phylum Arthropoda; class Malacostraca; order Decapoda; family Cambaridae; genus Procambarus; species Procambarus virginalis. The sequence goes on from WNGS01013848.1 coordinate 66,523, forward strand.
AATTTGGTGCGGAGGGATGCTGTACTCCGTGCGGTTCATAGTCATTTCCCTTCCCTCTACCCTTTCGTACATTCATGCTACAGTATGGATACCTGGTTGATACCTGGTTGATGGGGTTCTGGGAGTTCTTCTACTCCCCAAGCCCGGCCCGAGGCCAGGCTCGATCTTAAGCTACTTTTTGGCGAACATGAAATTGACTCGCGGGAAGGCGTCCAACAGGGTGACCCCCTTGCTCCTCCCCTTTTTTGCTTAGTCATCAAACAAGTCACAGAGGTCCTGTCCAGCGAGCTTAACATCGGGTTCTTGGATGATGGTACCCTAGCTGGTTCCCAAGACTCCCTCCTGGAGGACATCAGAAAAATCCAGGAGCAAGGTGCAGTTTTAGGCCTCACCCTGAACCCTTCTAAATGTGAAATAATATGTTCCAACCAGGGCATCGTAGAGAGAATAGAGGGTCTTCTGCCAAACATCCATAAAACTAAACTTGAAGACAGCACACTCCTAGGAGCTCCCCTAGGGTTGAAAGCCATCGATGAGGTCCTTGATAAGAAAATCGCCGACCTTAAGAGGATGGATGGGAGGATTGAGGAAATTGATGCTCATGATGCACTCTACTCATCACCAGATGTCTGTCCCTCCCCAGGTTAACCTACTTTCTGAGGTGTTCACCATCTTACAGTAGCCAAAAACTAAGTGAGTATGACCGGTTACTGAAATCAATGCTAGAAAAAGCCCTTAACCTCTCTCTTGATGACCTGCAGTGGAAACAAGCCTCTCTTCCCGTAAGACTTGGGGGCCTCGGAGTTCGAACAGCAACGCAAATTGCTGTTCCAGCCTTCCTGTCCTCCTTATCAGCATCCGACGACCTTGTGAAGGAAATTCTACCTGCCCACTTACATCAGCTGGCAGGTGTACATGATCCCAATTTTACACGCTGTGCCACAAGAGTGGGCCTCTTGTGGCACAGCGGAATCCAGCTGGGATGGCCCCATTGTAGACAAAGTTGCTGCAGAGTGCCTGGGTGCTGCACCAACACAGCACGACATTGCTCGCCTCACAGCAGTAGCAGCCCCACATGCAGGGGATTTCCTGTTAGCAACCCCAATGTCGGCAACTGGCACGCGTCTCACACCACACGCCCTCTGAATTGCTGTGGCCCTCCGCCTTGCTGCCCCAATCCACACCAGATATAGGTGTATTTGCGGCGAGGTGGTGGCTGACAGGTACGGCCACCATGGCCTACTCTGCCAAAGCACAGGAGGATGGCACTCGAGGCACAGTGAAGTTAACGACATCATCAAGAGGAGCCTCACCACAGCTGGATGCCCAGCTGAGAGAGAGCCTCGTTACCTAACGCCCCGTAACTCTGATGCTCTTATTGGTCGCCCGGATGGTATCACAGTGAACCCCTGGAAGAATGGCAAGCAGTTGGTATGGGACTACACATGCGTATCAACCCTGGCTAACACCTACATTGACCTCAGTGTTGCACAACCAGGTGGCGCTGCCACCCACAGGGAAGCAGCCAAATCCCGTAAGTATAGAGAACTGGATTACCACTACAATTTTGTCCCCATTGCTTCTGAGACACTCGGCGCCTGGGGTAAAAGTGCTACCAGTTTTTTGAAGGAACTGGGTTCTAGGCTCATTGAAACAACAAGGGACCCTAGAGCTGCCAGCTTTCTTTTCCAGCGCCTCAGCGTGGCGATACAGAGGGGAAATGCTCACTGCATTCAGGGTTCCTGCCCGCCATCTGAGGAGCTGGAGGAACTCGACAACCAATGATAAATATCTTTGTAACCTATATGTAACTCCTTTTTTTGTAACAAAGTTCAAATAAAGATGCCCAGCTATATATTCTATATATATATATATATATATATATATATATATATATATATATATATATATATATATATATATATATATATATATTTTTTTTTTTTTTTTTTTTTTTTTTTTAAATATGGAAGGGAGTACCACCTCTGGCTGGAAGAAGGGGGACCCATAGCCTCGGAGGAAATCACACATAACGCATTGGAGGGAATGTAGGTCCCCTCCAATACAGTTTCTGTGTGCTTTTCTCCTACCACCCCCTTCCTTTTTTTTTCTTATGCTTTATTGACCCATGTAGGTATGAATACCTGCTGAAGGCCCCGGGGGTGACAAGAAGAACCGTATCTCCTTCATTCCAACACAATGAACGTAGAAAGGTGCGTTGTCTGAGCTTTGTGTATGGCGAGGCAGGTACAGTGTATGGGTGAGGGTGAGGGGAGGGTCGCCGCCGTCTCAGTGCCGCCACCCACCAGCCCCCAGGCGGGGGGAGGGGGGAGTGATGGGGGAGGCTCTCGAGCTGCCCACAGTGATGTTAGTGGAAAGTTAGTGCGTTCATAACCAAATCGGTGAGTGTAGTGTTAAAAACAAAGTGCACCAGTGATTTCCCCGAGTGTTGATAGTGTGTAACAAGTGTGACGGCGGCCTCCCTCGCGTGCCCCCCCTCCACCACCCCCGCCCGCCATCTTCCCCCACCCCGCTACCTGCGCCCGACCCAGCCAGCCGCCCATCAACACACAGCCTACCCACACACGGTGCCCAGGCCATGCCCAACTCCCCCAGGAGGGTAATGCTTGCCGTGTTACTCTCCACCCGGGAAGGAGAGGGTGCACTCAGTGGGCAGCCAGGCGTCATCACATCTAGGCATGGCACATGTCGCACCTGACACACAGCCTCTTTCCAGCCAAGAAGATGACCAACCAAGAGGAAACTGTCAAGTGTGTGGCAGACGGTATCGTCTCAATGGAGATGGAACTATCCGCTGTCATTCTGTCAATTCAGGTGGTTGTCTAGGGTCTAGGCGCCTGCCCCGGGGCAGTGACGATGGACAACCTGCTGCAGGAGCGAGGAACAATACCTCCCTCAACTTCATTTCAGCAGATAATCTGCTTGAAGCAGTCAAAGCGACGTCCACCAGGACCTTGCCCCACATCCCCAAGGCTGCCCGTCACCAAGCAGCAGCCAAACTCACCAGTCTGCTGACAAAGGTCAACAATGCTCCCAGAACCTCTGCATCGTGGCACAATCTCCTTCTATTTGGGAATGCATGCCTAGCATTACCGCCCAGGAGAGACAAGTCATTAGCAACCTCGGTAATCAGGGCACTTAATGAATTCCCCAGAGCAGACAACCTGGTCCGCCTCCCCCCTCGTGCCAAGAACACCAGCCGCAGGACGACCAACAATAACTCATCTGAGAACCACAAAATGAGAGCACAGATCACCAGGAAAATAGAAGAGGGCAATACCACAGGTGCCATCAGAATCATGACCAGCGATGACACTATTGCCCCCAGGAACGCCACGACAGCAGAGGCTCTTCAAGACAAACACCCACGCAGAGCCCCAGACAGCAGCAGGGATCCCCAGGAAAACAATGTGGGCATAGAACCCTTGACTGTTCGAGAATCTGAGGTGTACAAAGCAGCCATGTCTTTCCCAACAGGTTCAGCAGGGGGCTTTACAGGTCTAAGACCCCAGCACATCAAACAAATGCTGAACCCGGTGCTTGGAGATGCTGCAAAGGACCTTCTAGTGGAACTTACCAGATTCTCCAACATGTGTTTGGCTGGCGGCATCCCTGAGGATATCAGGCCTGTCTTTTATGGAGCAGCACTCTGTGCTCTAAAGAAGAAGGATAGGGGTATCAGGCCCATTGCCGTTGGCAACACCCTCCGACGCCTCGTAGCTAAGGCTGCAGTGAGATCTATCAGCCAGGAAGCAGCCACCTTGCTGAAACCTCATCAGCTCGGGTTTGGGATTCCCCTAGGTTGTGAAGCTGCAGCACATGCAGCGCGGGCTTACATTGCTGATCTCCCGGACCAGAAGGCACTAGTAAAGCTTGACTTCAAAAATGCTTTCAATCAAGTCAGACGAGACGCTGTCCTCAGGGCTGTACACAACCATTTCCGTCCCCTTTACCCGTTCATCCGATCGTGCTACAGTGGGGACTCTAAGCTTCTTTTTGGGGAACATGAAATAAACTCCTGTGAAGGTGTCCAACAAGGTGACCCCTTAGCACCCCTCCTTTTCTGCCTAGCTATCAAAGAGGTCACTGATAGTCTGACAAGCGAGCTAAACATCTGGTACCTGGATGATGGCACTCTCGCTGGAACCCCGGAAACCATTTTGGAGGATATAAGGAAAATCCAGGAGCAGGGAGCAGCCTTAGGCCTCATTCTCAATGCATCCAAGTGTGAAATAATCTCCCGCAACCAAGACATCACTGGGCAAATACAAAATGTTCTTCCAGACATTCTCGTTGTCGAGCCACCGGACTGTACTCTCCTGGGTGCCCCCATTGGCCCACGAGCAATCGAGGAGGTCCTGGCTGCAAAAATCACTGATCTAAAGAGAATGCTGGACAGGATTGACAAGATTGATGCCCATGATGCTCTCTTTCTCCTCACAAGATGCCTGTCTCTCCCTAAGTTGACGTACTTTCTGAGATGTTCTCCATCCTACAGCAGCCCTAAATTAAATGTGTATGACACCCTTCTGAGGTCCATGCTGGTGAAAGTCCTGAACCTGCCATTGGACGACTCTCAGTGGGAGCAAGCAACCCTTCCTGTAAGACTTGGCGGCCTTGGTGTCCGCACAGCCTCCCAAATTGCTCTACCAGCCTTCCTTTCCTCCTCCCACGCATCGCACGACCTCGTCAGAGATATCTTACCTGCAACCCTGAGAGACTCAGCAGGAATACACGATCCTGCTTTCACTGAATGTTCAAATCAGTGGGGTGTTCTCGCAGCCCCAGCAACCATTATAGAGCCAACAAAACAACACAAACAGTCCGGCTGGGACCACCCTCTAGTGGAAAAAGTAGCTGATGCTATGCTCAGCGCTGCAACATCAGACAAGGAGAAAGCCCGCCTCAGAGCAGTGCGTGCCCCCCATGCAGGAGACTTCCTCCTGGCAGTACCCATGTCAGCAATGGGCACGCGCCTAGATCCAGAATCCCTTCGTGTAGCAGTGGCCCTCCGCCTTGGTGCCCCAATTCACACTGAATACAAGTGTATTTGCAACAGGGTGGAAGCAGACCAATACGGACTGCATGGGTTGCATTGCGGAAGCACAAAGGGCTGGCATGCAAGACACAACGAGGTCAATGACATCATCAAGAGAAGCCTCGTCTCAGCTAAGTGCCCAGCGGAGAGAGAACCTCGCATCCTAGGGGTCCAAAACCCGGATTTCCCCGCACTTCGCCCTGATGGCATCACCATATACTCATGGAAGGAGGGTAGACAGTTGGTGTGGGACTACACATGTGTATCCACCCTGGCTGACACCTATGTACACTTCGGAGCTGATCAAGCAGGTGGGGCAGCCAACCACAGGGAAACAGCAAAATCTCTCAAATACAGGCGACTGGCAGGTCAATACCTCTTTGTTCCCATAGCGTCTGAGACGCATGGCCCCTGGGGCAAGAGTGCCTTGGGATTTCTCAAGGAATTGGGTTCCAAGCTCATTGACGTCACCAGAGACCCAAGGGCTTGCAGTTTTTTGTTTCAGCGCCTCAGTGTGGCGATCCAGAGGGGAAATGCTTGCTGCGTCCTCGGTTCCTGTCCGGAAGCGGAGGAGCTTCAAGAGATCCATAACCTTTAGGCATTTGTCTTGTATGTTTTGTAACCTTTAAATACACAATAAAGCATAAGAAAAAAAAAAAGGAAGGGGGTGGTAGGAGAAAAGCACACAGAAACTGTATTGGAGGGGACCTACATTCCCTCCAATGCGTTATGTGTGATTTCCTCCGAGGCTATGGGTCCCCCTTCTTCCAGCCAGAGGTGGTACTCCCTTCCATATAAAAAAAAAAAAAATATATATATATATATATATATATATATATATATATATATATATATATATATATATATATATATATATATATATATATAGAATATATAGCTGGGCATCTTTATTTGAACTTTGTTACAAAAAAGGAGTTACATATAGGTTACAAAGATATTTATCATTGGTTGTCGAGTTCCTCCAGCTCCTCAGATGGCGGGCAGGAACCCTGAATGCAGTGAGCATTTCCCCTCTGTATCACCACGCTGAGGCGCTGGAAAAGAAAGCTGGCAGCTCTAGGGTCCCTTGTTGTTTCAATGAGCCTAGAACCCAGTTCCTTCAAAAAACTGGTAGCACTTTTACCCCAGGCGCCGAGTGTCTCAGAAGCAATGGGGACAAAATTGTAGTGGTAATCCAGTTCTCTATACTTACGGGATTTGGCTGCTTCCCTGTGGGTGGCAGCGCCACCTGGTTGTGCAACACTGAGGTCAATGTAGGTGTTAGCCAGGGTTGATACGCACGTGTAGTCCCATACCAACTGCTTGCCATTCTTCCAGGGGTTCACTGTGATACCATCCGGGCGACCAATAAGAGCATCAGAGTTACGGGGCGTTAGGTAACGAGGCTCTCTCTCAGCTGGGCATCCAGCTGTGGTGAGGCTCCTCTTGATGATGTCGTTAACTTCACTGTGCCTCGAGTGCCATCCTCCTGTGCTTTGGCAGAGTAGGCCATGGTGGCCGTACCTGTCAGCCACCACCTTGCCGCAAATACACCTATATCTGGTGTGGATTGGGGCAGCAAGGCGGAGGGCCACAGCAATTCAGAGGGCGTGTAGTGTGAGACGCGTGCCAGTTGCCGACATTGGGGTTGCTAACAGGAAATCCCCTGCATGTGGGGCTGCTACTGCTGTGATTTGATAAAATGCTATGCCCAAGATTACCATCCGGGTGCCGGCGGAGAAGTGGTTCATATAGCCTCGGCTATCACTTCCTTTTGTCCGGTCGTGATGGTCAAGTGGTTTAAGGCGTCCCTGTACATACCAGTTGCGTTGCTCCTGGGAGTATGGGTTCGAGTCACTTCTGGGGTGTGAGTTTTCAGTTGTATATAGTCCTGGGGACCATTCAGGCTTGTTTGCATTTGTGTTCCTCACGTGTTGCCCCAAAGAATGAGGTGATTTGGTAAAATGCTATGCCCAAGATAACCATCCGAGTGCCGGCGGTGAGGTGGTTCAAATAGCTTCGGCTATCACCTCATTATGCCGGTCGTGATGGTCAGTGGTTTAAGGCGTGTTGTACATACCAGTTGCGTGCTCCTGGGAGTATGGTTTCGAGTCACTTTGGGGTGTGAGTTTTCATTCGCATATAGTCCTGGGGGACCATCAGGCTTGTTCGCCATTTGTGTTCCTCACGTGTGCCCCAAAGAATGAGGTGATTGGTAAAATGCTATGCCCAAGATAAACATCCGGTGCCGGTGGTGAGGTTGTTCAAATAGCTTCGGCTATCACCTCATATGTCCGGTCGTGATGGTCAAGTGGTTTAAGGGGGTCTTGTACATACAGTTGCGTTGCTCCTGGGAGTATGGGTTCGAGTCACTTCTGGGGTGTGAGTTTTCATTCGCCAAATAGTCCTGGGGACCATTTCAGGCTTGTTCGCATTTGTGTTCCTCACGTGTGCCCCAAAGAATGAGATGATTTGGTAAAATGCATGCCCAAAGAACCATCCGAGTGCCGGCGGTGAGGTGGTTCAAATAGCTTCGGCTATCACCTCATTATGTCCGGTCGTGATGGTCAAGTGCTTTAAGGCGTCTGTACATACCAGTTGCGTTGCTCTGGGAGTATGGGTTCGAGTCACTTCTGGGTGTGAGTTTTCATTCGCATATAGTCCTGGGGACCAATCAGGCTTGTTCGCATATATATAATCTATATCTATATATATATATATATATATATATATATTATATATATATAATATATATATATATTATATAAATATATATATATGTTTTACCTAGTAGCCGAACGTCGTACTCGGCTTGCTATGCAAGGCCCGATTTGCCTAATAAGCCAAGTTTTCCTGAATAATAAATTTTTCAATTTTTTTTTTTAATGAAATGATAAAGCTACCCATTTCATTATGAATGAGGTCAATTTTTTTTTATTGGAGTTAAAATTAAGAAGATATATGACCAACCTAACCAAACACTACCTAACCTAACCTATCTTTATAGGTTAGGTTAGGTAGCCGAAAAAAGTTAAGTTAGGTTAAGTTAGGCAGGTTAGGTAGTCGAAAAACATTTAAATCTTGTAAACTGGCTTATAAGCAAATCGGGCCTGATAGAGGCTGAGAAGTGCGTTCTGGCTACTAGGTACGACATATATATAAATATATATACATATATATATATATATATATATATATATATATTATATATATATATATATATATATATATGTATATATATACATATTATATATATATATATATATATATATAATATATATATATATATATATATATATATATATATATATATATATATAATATATATATATATATATATATATATATCTATATATATGCACACATACTTGCCTAAACACGCAAGTCAGAAAGTATAGAAACTTTTGACACACAACACCCACCAGGAGACTCGAACCCTGGCCACCACAATGGCAGGTACGCACTTATACCCACTGCACTACACTCAGAGCCATAAGAGGTGTTAATTTTGAGTATTTAACTCCCAGACAACCCATCCTCTCCAGGCAATGGTATAGTGAGAGGCAATTGACGTTTTCCATCAAGCCTGTTATATGGGAGAGCACGTGTCTATGCTTGATGCACACACACTTGCCTAAACACACAAAGTTAAATGGTGCTGGGAAATATGCGCTAGCTATAAACCTCTTATTTGAGCACACGAGGTGGGTCAAATCAGGTGTTCATAGCAGGGCACGAGATATATTCTGGCTGGCAGAATGCAAGAGACCAACAATAACTGCAAGCAAGCAAGTATAAGCAAGTAGTGGGTCGCCATGGCTTCTCCCCTAGGTGTCCTGTTGCCAACTTCTACATGGGTACCATCGAACAAAAAGTCTTAGTCGACATGAACTTGAACCGGCCATATACTGCAGGTATGTTGACGACATTTTTACACAGGTACCTGATGTAGACATCTGCAGTAGCTGAAGGAGGCATTTGAGCGGAATTCTGTGTTGCGTTTCACTTACGAGATGGAGAAGGATGGGAAGCTGCCCTTTCTAGATGTAACAGTCACGGAAAGGAGCGGAGGTTTCCACATTGCAGTCTACACTAAGGAAACAAACATAGGAATGTGCCTCAATGCCAACAGTGACTGCCCACACAGGTACAAGAGGAGTGTTGTTAACGCTTATGTCGACCGTGCTCTCAGCCACAGCTCAGGATGGAAGCAAGTCGATGAAGAACTCTGTAGGTAAGGCAGGTCCTAGCCACAACGGCTTCTCCAATGGTTTCGTTGAAGACATCATAAGAAGGAAGGTGAAACGCCATGCAACCTTTGAAGAGACAACTAACACAACACCTGTACCCCCTATTAGACTATTTTACAGGAACTTCTTTTCCACAGCTCATAAAATGGAGGAAAGGGTCCTGCAAGATTTTGTTAATAGGAACGTTATCCCTACAGACAAAGCTCAGAAGATACAATTGACGATTTACTATAAAACCAAAAAAACGGCCAACCTACTCATGAGAAACTCTCCAGATACAAAGCAGAACGCTTTAAAAGAGACCAATGTCGTCTATGCCTTCAAATGCCCACTTGGGGACTGCAAGCCTCAAAGAACTCAGTATATAGGCAAGACAACAACATCTCTTTCCAGGCGATTAACTATGCATAAGCAACAGGGCTTCATTAAGGAACATATAATCTCCTCCCACAACCAGACCATCACCAGAGAAGTCTTAGCAAAAAACACAGAAATCATCGATAGATACAGCGATATCAGGCGGCTAGATATCTGCGAGGCACTACACATCAAGAAGTCAATACCAGCAATCAACAGCCTATTAATGCACAACTATATTCTACCCACTTCAAGACTCCGAACCAATATAGAAGCATCAAGATATATGGGCCAATAGACCTTCTGCAGTTACCTTCATTCTTCCCTTTAATTTACCCAATATTATACCTATTGTTCTGTGTTCTGTCTTGTGTTGAAAGTTTGTTTTCACCTCATCCAAAACTGTTGTAACATATCACCTCACCCAAATGCAGATATTTAAAATGAGAGCCGTTTAAATTATAGCATAGTAGAATTCTGTTTAGTGTTTGCAGGTTATAGTTGTGTGTGTGTAAACTAAAGTCATTGAAAATGTAATAAGTTATTACGAAACGCGTTCAAGTGTCGCGTCAGACTAAAAATAAAAATGAATTTTGGAGAATTGATTTTTCAATTACCATCGACACTGAAAAGAAACATTAGAAATATTGAGAAAATTCGTGTTAGAATTATTAGTCTTACTTTTTCGGTCATATTTAATAATATATGTTTACAGGAAAGACTGCTACCAAAATATACTAAACACACACACACATATATATACATATATATATATATATCCCGGACAAAAGGAAGTGATAGCCGAGGCTATATGAACCACTTCCCGCCGGCACTTGGATGGTATTTTGGGCATAGCATTTTATCAATCACCTCATTTTTGGGGCAACACGTGAGGAACACAAATGCAAACAAGCCTGAATGGTCCCCAGGACTATTCCTTTTGTCCGGTAGTGATGGTTAAGTGATTTAAGGCGTCCCTGTACATACCAGTTGCGTTGCTCCTGGATTATGGGTTCGAGTCCTTCTGGGGTGTGAGTTTTCATATATATATATATATAATATATATATATATATATATATATATATATATATATATATATATATATATATATATATATATATTATATATATATATATATATATATATATATATTATATATATATATATATATATATATAGGAAGGGAGTACCACCTCTGGCTGGAAGAAGGGGGACCCATAGCCTCGGAGGAAATCACACATAACGCATTGGAGGGAATGTAGGTCCCCTCCAATACAGTTTCTGTGTGCTTTTCTCCTACCACCCCCTTCCTTTTTTTATGCTTTATTGTGTATTTAAAGGTTACAAAACATACAAGACAAATGCCTAAAGGTTATGGATCTCTTGAAGCTCCTCCGCTTCCGGACAGGAACCGAGGACGCAGCAAGCATTTCCCCTCTGGATCGCCACACTGAGGCGCTGAAACAAAAAACTGCAAGCCCTTGGGTCTCTGGTGACGTCGATGAGCTTGGAACCCAATTCCTTGAGAAATCCCAAGGCACTCTTGCCCCAGGGGCCATGCGTCTCAGACGCTATGGGAACAAAGAGGTATTGGCCTGCCAGTCGCCTGTATTTGAGAGATTTTGCTGTTTCCCTGTGGTTGGCCGCCCCACCTGCTTGATCAGCTCCGAAGTGTACATAGGTGTCAGCCAGGGTGGATACACATGTGTAGTCCCACACCAACTGTCTACCCTCCTTCCATGAGTATATGGTGATGCCATCAGGGCGAAGTGCGGGGAAATCCGGGTTCTGGACCCCTAGGATGCGAGGTTCTCTCTCCGCTGGGCACTTAGCTGAGACGAGGCTTCTCTTGATGATGTCATTGACCTCGTTGTGTCTTGCATGCCAGCCCTTTGTGCTTCCGCAATGCAACCCATGCAGTCCGTATTGGTCTGCTTCCACCCTGTTGCAAATACACTTGTATTCAGTGTGAATTGGGGCACCAAGGCGGAGGGCCACTGCTACACGAAGGGATTCTGGATCTAGGCGCGTGCCCATTGCTGACATGGGTACTGCCAGGAGGAAGTCTCCTGCATGGGGGGCACGCACTGCTCTGAGGCGGGCTTTCTCCTTGTCTGATGTTGCGGCGCTGAGCATGGCATCAGCTACTTTTTCCACTAGAGGGTGGTCCCAGCCGGACTGTTTGTGTTGTTTTGTTGGCTCTATAATGGTTGCTGGGGCTGCCAGAACATCCCACTGATTTGAACATTCAGTGAAAGCAGGATCGTGTATTCCTGCTGAATCTCTCAAGGTTGCAGGTAAGATATCTCTGACGAGGTCGTGCGATGCGTGGGAGGAGGAAAGGAAGGCTGGTAGAGCAATTTGGGAGGCTGTGCGGACACCAAGGCCGCCAAGTCTTACAGGAAGGGTTGCTTGCTCCCACTGAGAGTCGTCCAATGGCAGGTTCAGGACTTTCACCAGCATGGACCTCAGAAGGGTGTCATACACATTTAACTTAGGGCTGCTGTAGGATGGAGAACATCTCAGAAAGTAGGTCAACTTAGGGAGAGACAGGCATCTTGTGAGGAGAAAGAGAGCATCATGGGCATCAATCTTGTCAATCCTGTCCAGCATTCTCTTTAGATCAGTGATTTTTGCAGCCAGGACCTCCTCGATTGCTCGTGGGCCAATGGGGGCACCCAGGAGAGTGCAGTCCGGTGGCTCGACAATGAGAATGTCTGGAAGAACATTTTGTATTTGCCCAGTGATGTCTGGGTTGCGGGAGATTATTTCACACTTGGATGCATTGAGAATGAGGCCTAAGGCTGCTCCCTGCTCCTGGATTTTCCTTATATCCTCCAAAATGGTTTCTGGGGTTCCAGCGAGAGTGCCATCATCCAGGTACCAGATGTTTAGCTCGCTTGTCAGACTATCAGTGACCTCTTTGATAGCTAGGCAGAAAAGGAGGGGTGCTAAGGGGTCACCTTGTTGGACACCTTCACAGGAGTTTATTTCATGCTCCCCAAAAGGAGCTTAGAGTCCCCACTGTAGCACGATCGGATGAACGGGTAAAGGGGACGGAAATGGTTGTGTACAGCCCTGAGGACAGCGTCTCGTCTGACTTGATTGAAAGCATTTTTGAAGTCAAGCTTTACTAGTGCCTTCTGGTCCGGAGATCAGCAATGTAAGCCCGCGCTGCGTGTGCTGCAGCTTCACAACCTAGGGGAATCCCAAACCCGAGCTGATGAGGTTTCAGCAAGGTGGCTGCTTCCTGGCTGATAGATCTCACTGCAGCCTTAGCTACGAGGCGTCGGAGGGTGTTGCCAACGGCAATGGGCCTGATACCCCTATCCTTCTTCTTTAGAGCACAGAGTGCTGCTCCATAAAAGACAGGCCTGATATCCTCAGGGATGCCGCCAGCCAAACACATGTTGGAGAATCTGGTAAGCTCCACTAGAAGGTCCTTTGCAGCATCTCCAAGCACCGGGTTCAGCATTTGTTTGATGTGCTGGGGTCTTAGACCTGTAAAGCCCCCTGCTGAACCTGTTGGAAAGACATGGCTGCTTTGTACACCTCAGATTCTCGAACAGTCAAGGGTTCTATGCCAGCATTGTTTTCCTGGGGATCCCTGCTGCTGTCGGGGGCTCTGCGTGGGTGTTTGTCTTGAAGAGCCTCTGCTGTCGTGGCGTTCCTGGGGCAATAGTGTCATCGCTGGTCATGATTCTGATGGCACCTGTGGTATTGCCCTCTTCTATTTTCCTGGTGATCTGTGCTCTCATTTGTGGTTCTTCTCTCTCTCTCTCTCTCTCTCTCTATATATATATATATATATATAACCTCTGTAATCAGGGCACTTAATGAATTTCCCAGAGCAGACAACCTGGTCCGCCTCCACCCTCGTGCCAAGAACACCAGCCGCAGGACGACCGACAGTAACTCATCTG
>WNGS01013848.1:84872-102773 GCA_020271785.1 Procambarus virginalis
GTGTGTTAGTATATTTTGGTAGCAGTCTTTCCTGTAAACATATATTATTAAATATGACCGAAAAAGTAAGACTAATAATTCTAACACGAATTTTCTCAATATTTCTAATGTTTCTTTCATTGTCGATGGTAATGAAAATCAAGTCTCCAAAATTCATTTTTATTTTAGTCTGACGCGACACTTGAACGCATTTCGTAATAACTTATTACATTTTCAATGACTTTAGTTTACACACACACAACTAACCTGCAAACACTAAAAGAGTTCTACTATGCTATAATTTAAACGGCTCTCATTTTAAATATCTGCATTTGGGTGAGGGGATATGTTACAACAGTTTGGATGAGGGTGAAAACAAACTTTCAACACAAGACAGAACACCAGAACAAAATAGGTTAATATTGGGTAAATTAAAGGGAAGAATGAAGGTAACTGCAGAGGTCTATTGGCCCATATATCTTGATGCTTCTATATTGGTTCGGAGTCTTGAAGTGGGTAAGAATATAGTTGTGCATTAATTGGCTGTGATTGCTGGTGTTGACTTCTTGATGTGTAGTGCCTCGCAGATATCAAGCCGCCTGAATCGCTGTATCTATCGATGATTTCTGTGTTTTTTGCTAAGGACTTCTCTGGTGATGGTCTGGTTTTGGGAGGAGATTATATGTTCCTTAATGAAGCCCTGTTGCTTATGCATAGTAATCGCCTGGAAAGAGATGTTGTTGTCTTGCCTATATACTGAGTTCTTTGAGGCTTGCAGTCCCCAAGTGGGCATTTGAAGGCATAGACGACATTGGTCTCTTTTTTTAAAGCGTTCTGCTTTGTATCTGGAGAGTTTCTCAGAGTAGGTTGGCCGTTTTTTTGGTTTTATAGTAAATCGTCAATTGTATCTTCTGAGCTTTGTCTGTAGGGATAACGTTCCTATTAACAAAATCTTGCAGGACCCTTTCCTCCATTTTATGAGCTGTGGAAAGAAGTTCCTGTAAAATAGTCTAATAGGGGGTACAGGTGTTGTGTTAGTTGTCTCTTCAAAGGTTGCATGGCGTTTCACCTTCCTTCTTATGATGTCTTCAACGAAACCATTGGAGAAGCCGTTGTTGACTAGGACCTGCCTTACCCTACAGAGTTCTTCATTCGACTTGCTTCCATCCTGAGCTGTGGCTGAGAGCACGGTCGACATAAGCGTTAACAACATTCCTCCTCTTGTACCTGTGTGGGCAGTCACTGTTGGCATTGAGGCACATTCCTGTGTTTGTTTCCTTAGTGTAGACTGCAATGTGGAAACCTCCGCTCCTTTCCGTGACTGTTACATCTAGAAAGGGCAGCTTCCCATCCTTCTCCATCTCGTAAGTGAAACGCAACACAGAATTCCGCTCAAATGCCTCCTTCAGCTCCTGCAGATGTCTAACATCAGGTACCTGTGTAAAAATGTCGTCAACATACCTGCAGTATATGGCCGGTTTCAAGTTCATGTCGACTAAGACTTTTTGTTCGATGGTACCCATGTAGAAGTTGGCAAACAGGACACCTAGGGGAGAAGCCATGGCGACCGCATCTACTTGCTTATATTTGTGCCCATCCGGGCTCAAGAAGGGTCCATCTTTAGTACAATCTTGGAGTAGTTTCCATAGAATGTTTTCTGGTATGTCAAGAGGAGTACAGGCCGGATCACGATACACTCTGTCCGCTATCATCCCGATTGTTTCATCCACAGGTACGTTGGTAAACAGTGATTCTACGTCCAATGAGGCTCTTATCCCTGTGGCCCGTGTTCCACCCAGTAAGTCAACAAATTTCTTTGGAGACTTCAGGCTGAAGGTGCAAGGGACATAAGGAGTCAGCAAGCCGTTGAATCGCTTCGCCAGTCTGTACGTGGGTGTGGGTATCTGGCTGATGTTTGGCCGAAGTGGGTTTCCAGGCTTGTGTGTCTTGGCATTTCCATACGCGTGTCCAGGTTTGTATTCCCAAATAATCTTTGGCAGGTGGAGTCCGGATTTCTTGGTGTTCACAGTTTCGATCAATTTGTTGACCTTTGCTTTCAATTCGGATGTATTGTTCTTCGTTACCCTTTGGAATTTAATTTGGTCAGAGAGTATGAGATTCATTTTCGCCAGATATTCGTCTTTTTTAAGAATGACGTATATTGGTGACTTGTCACCTCTCCTGACGACTATCTCCATGTTCTCACGAAGGCTCTTAGCTATCGCTTTGAGCAACGCAGTCAAGCGTTGTATACATGTACACTTGCCCCCATGAAGGATGTACCCTTCAATTTAAGTACATAGGTATGACGTCGACCAAGCTGACGAGGCGTTTGACATGCCATCTTCAATCCGGTGCCCCCAGGAATCACATGAGACAAGCCCATGACATCACCCTAACAAGAGAAATGTTGAACAAAAATACCTGTATAATAGACAAAACCCAAGATGCAAGAAGATTACAAATTATCGAAGCAATTCACATAAGAATATAACAACCTACCATGAACACCCAAATCACGGAACTATTTACTCTACCCACCATGAGAGTAAGGACAAGACCAGAACATAACGATGCCAACACAGAAGACAATGTTCAACATAACAGGCCAATTACACTGGATTAATCTTTGTATGTAGACAGGAGCTGCCTCGTATGGGCCAATGGACCTTCTGCAGTTACCTCTATTCTTATGTTCTTATGTTTCACCCCCCATTTATCCCTTATGTTTCCCTCAAGTTATCACCTTTATTGTCTTATCACCTGACGCAGTGCGGGTATAAAATGAACCAGTTCTGAAAATTCTTTTCACTTGAGAATGAACCATAGAAGTTTGGAACGTTGTGCAAATTGTATAAGTAAGTGTAATACATTCTATAGTAATTCGCTTCTTTTCTTCACCCGGAAATTACGAAAATGAGTTTTGGAGAACTCCTCTTTCAGCTAAGTCCTGATGCTAAGAAAGTAGTTAGAGGGATAGAAGCCCTAAACCAGAAGATTTATATATATATATATATATATATATATATATATATATATATATATATATATATATATATATATATATATATATGTATATATATACTTATATATATATATATATATATATATATATATATATATATATATATATATATATATATATATATATATATGTCACAGTTCAGAGGGGAAATGCGTGCTGTATCCTGGGTACGCACCCAACCTCCGAGGAGCTGGACGAGGTCTTTGAACGCTGATTGTATAATTGTTATATATTTGTGTGTGTGTGTGTTTCTCTGTAAACTGTAGCATTGCAATAAAATAAAACAAAACATACAAAAAAGTAATAGGGGTGGTAGGAGAAGAAAAGAATAAAGTATTCAGTGAGAATCCACAAGATCTTCTCTGAATGCTCTTTGTTTTCTTCTTTGAGGATGTGGGTCCCTGCAATTGCACCAGAGGTGGTACCCCTAATATAATTGCAATTGCACCAGAGGTGGTACCCCTAATATATATATATATATATATATATATATATATATATATATATATATATATATATATATATATATATATATATATGCAGAATAACCACATGTGAAAAAATAGAAAATGCTTAACGCGTTTTCGGCTAATTCGCCTTCATCAGAGCAAAGTAGAATGAAGATCTACATTGTTACACCACCATGAGATCTGCCTGCACGAATGTAAGTACAAAGCTTGATTCAAAATTAAATAGGCTCATTCAACAAAGTGATTGGAACAAACACGCCAACACTGACTTTGTTATTAATCTCTCTAGTAAACAACTTGATAATGATACGATGACTGCTCTTGGTTACGGTCTGAGTTTCTCCATATCAAATAGAGATGTGAATTATGTAAATATTGCCAAAAGTTTTTGCAATTTGGAGAAATCTAGTGAGATTTCAGCTGATGACATCAATATTTGCAAAGGAATGGTGTACGGTTCTTTACTTAAGGGTACTGTGCCTAATTGTCCTGAGAGGTTTATGCGAGCCTTCAAAACCCTCAAAAAAGATAACTCTCTACATATCACTAAAGCTGATAAATCCAATGCTGTTGTCATCATGGACAAAGTAGACTACGTCCAAAAAATGAACCAGTTATTGGAGGACAGAGACACTTACTTACCTGTTAATAGTGACCCTATTGAAAGAGTTATTGCTCATTTCAACAAAACTCTTAAAACCGTACTCAAGAACGATAAAGAATTGATTCCTAAGTTTTTAAGTCGTTCCCCTTCTCTCCCATATCTATATGGGCTTATTAAAACACACAAACCGAATAATCCTGCAAGACCTATTATTAGTTCTGTTGGTTCTGTGGCATATAGACTTTCCAAATGGCTGGTCCAAGTCTTGTCGCCAGTAGTAGGTTCCATTTCCAACTCACACATAACAAACAACTTGGACTTGGTTAACAAGTTGTCTAGTTTGAAATTAAATTATGATTTTAAACTTGTGAGTTTTGATGTAACGTCCCTGTTCACTAGGGTTCCTGTTGATGATCTGTTGTCATTCTTACGGGATCTACTCCCAAGGTATAATTTAACTTTGCCTACTAACACCATTATTGAACTTATAAAATTGTGCATTAAAGATAATTTTTTCAGCTTTAATGATTCATTTTATAAACAAACATTTGGGATGGCAATGGGTAATCCCCTCTCCCCGGTTTTGAGCAATCTGTACATGGAATGTTTTGAAACATATATCCTTCCCAGGATTTTACCCTCAAATTTGCTTTGGTATAGGTACGTCGACGATATTTTATGCCTGTGGCCGGTTAATCATGACGAAACTGATTTTCTCAATCAAATTAATTCGCTGGTTCCGTCAATTAAATTCACAATTGAGAACGAAGTGAATGGTGTTCTGCCTTTTTTAGACATCATGATTCATAGAATTGGTAGGAGTTTCAAATTCAATGTGTATAGGAAACCTACCAATGTGTGCTCGTATGTACATTTCTATTCAAATCATCATGTTCAGGTCAAGCGGGCAGTTTTTTCTGGTATGTTTCTCAGAGCACTGAGAGTTTGCAGTCCGGAATTTTTCGATGAAGAAATAGCATATATATTTGAAATTGGGAAGAAGTTAAAATACCCAAAATCGATCTTGGATCTTGCGTTTGGTCAAGCAAAAAGGACTTTCTACAAACAGACTACTAAGTCTAAACCAGAACTGAAAAATTCGTTAGTATTACCATATTCTGAGAGTCTAGTAAATCTTGCCCCAGCCCTGAAGAACCTTAATATTAATCTAGTGTTCAAAAATGATAATACAGTTACGTCCATGTTAATTAAGAACTCGCCCTCGTCTGTAGCAGGTTGTGTGTATTCCATCCCTTGTAATGAGTGTGCATGTGTTTACATCGGCCAGACAGGTAAATCTCTTTCCTCGCGTTTAAAACAACATTCATATGCTATTCGTACAGCCCAGCAATCCAGTGCATTGTATTTACATTCCAGTTTATGTAATCATTCTATCGACTTCACAGGGGCAAAATGTATTGTTAAAAGTAAGGATTTTGTCGAACGAAACGTGATCGAATCTGCTCTGATCAAACATTGTAATAACAGCCTTAATGTGAGCCCCGGTATGTACAAGTTGGATCCCTATTTAAGCCTCAATATAGCACGTCAAAACAATATATCAATCATTTAACACGTATGGCACTTGGAGATATTAATGGGAGCTGCCTCGTATGGCAGCTCCTATTATCTATATCTCCTATTAATATCTCCTTTTAATAGCAGCAACTGCCTTCTGCAGTTACCTTCTTTCTTATAATTCCTTTCCTCCACTTATTTTTGGTGGTCAGGTGATCTGCCCAGGCGGATATAAAGGTCTGATCAGCAATGTTTTCTTATCTTCATTCTACTTTGCTCTGATGAAGGCGAATTAGCCGAAAACGCGTTAAGCATTTTCTATTTTTCACATGTGGTTATTCTGCATATATATATATATATATATATATATATATATATATATATATATATATATATATATATATATATATATATATATATATATATATATATATATTATATATATATATATATATATACAAGTTCCAAGTATACTGGTTCCAAGGGGTTGTCATTGCCAGGGGGTGGTAATGGGGGACGAGCTCCCATGACCTATAAATGCTCCTATATGGCATGCGTCTCAAATAGCCTCTGACAACCAAGTCCAACTCCTGGCCTGCACGGGTGGCTTAGTCTTTAAGTCCGGCGGAACTGCTTTTACCGACAGGAGAAGGGGCGAGGGGGTGCCTCTGGCGCCTTAAACCAGCTGCTCCGGGTAGATGGGACTCGATAGCCTTGGAAGGCAGTCCATCTAGGGGAAGGAAAACCCCGATTTTAAACCTCTGCTGCCTTGCGGCCATACCCCTTTTCTGGGAAAGGCTTCAGGAGTCAACCTCGAGGAAAAATCCGGAGTTGGAGCCCCTAAGGCAGTTCGTTGTTGACGTCGACCTCGTTCTGGCAGCTCCTGCGACGTTGCTGGAACCATGTGTATTGGCATTTGCCTTTCTATTGGATAATTTCAGCAACGTGGAGAGGGGGGATTTGCTGCATGGGTAACAGCTCCTCCTCCATATCTACCTACCCAGGCTTTGCGCCCTGGAGAGGACACTCCAGCTTCGCCTCACAGCGTCGAACCAACACGGGAAGTGACAGTCTACCGGTTTTAAGTCTTCTGCTCGATTGGCGAAGAGTGTGACGCCAGGGGTTGCTTCTGACGGTGGGAGGGGTCATCGTGCCCCACTGGGCAGCTACCGCCCGCCTCAAGCTGGGCAAACCCCAGCCAATAAGGTGTTGCCTCGCCACGGTCCGTTAACCTCACTGGGTGCGTGGGGTTTAGGGTGAAAACCGACAAGCGGCCCGACAACTTTGCACCAAGCAATATCATACCCAAAAAGAAAATATCAACTGCCCTAAAGCTGGGCACATGGAACGTCAGGACACTGACACCAGGTTTCTCTGACGACCTGCAAGAAATCAATGACGCCCGAAAAACAGCAATCATTGATAGGGAGCTGAGCAAACTGCAGATGGATATTGTTGCTCTCCAAGAGACCAGGCTCCCTGGATCAGGATCTGTGAGAGAGAGGACCTTCTCTTTCTTCTGGCAAGGAAAACCACCTGATGAGACCAGAGAACATGGTGTGGGATTTGCCGTCAGGAATGCACTGTTGGGATACATTATGCCACCGATGGGGGAAACCGAACGAATTCTGTCTCTGCAACTGCACTCCCAAACAGGACCAGTCAATGTAATTAGTGCATATGCACCAACCCTGACTTCTCCAGCAGAGGCAAAGGAAAAATTCTACGATGACCTCAACAGAGTCATAGCAAGAATCCCTGTAAAGGAGCCACTGTTTATCCTCGGCGACTTCAACGCCAGAGTGGGTGCCGAGCACAACATTTGGCCCACTTGTCTGGGTCAATTAGGCATAGGGAGGATGAATGAGAACGGGCAACGTTTGCTAGAACTCTGCTGCCTTCATGGTCTCTGTGTCACCAACACGTTCTTTGGCACAAAGCCTCAACACCGAGTATCTTGGAGACACCCCAGATCCAAGCACTGGCACCAGCTTGACCTGATTCTTACCAGGCGTGCAAGTTTACCCAGCTTCAAGATTACGCATAGCTACCAGAGTGCTTTCTGTGACACCGACCACTCCCTGGTCTGTAGCAGGGTCAAGATGCAACCAAAGAAGATTCATCACTCGAAAAAGGCGGGCAGACCTCGCATCGACACCACCAAGACCCGAAACCAGGACAAGGTGAAAGATTTTGCACGCGTGCTCGAGGAAGCTCTCCCTGGCCCAGCCGGGGTCACTGCCTGTAAAAGATGGGAGCACTTCAGAGACGCTGTGTTCAACGCTGCCATTTCCACCTTTGGCAAGAAGACCAGCAGGTCGGCTGACTGGTTCGAGGCTCACTCGGAAGAGATGACACCTGTCATCGAAGAGAAGAGAAACGCCTTGGCAGCCTACAAAGCCTGCCCAAGTCAGCGCAACTTACAGATCCTTCGGGCCGTCCGCTGCAAAGTACAGCAGAGCGCCAGGCGATGTGCCAACAACTATTGGCTCCAGCTCTGCTCCCAGATACAGACTGCAGCGGATACAGGCAATGTAAGGGGAATGTATGACGGCATCAAGCAGGCCCTCGGCCCAATCCAGAGGAAGACCGCTCCTCTGAAATCTGCCACTGGCGAGGTGATTCAGGACCAGACACTGCAGCTGAAGCGCTGGGTCGAGCACTACTCTGAGCTATACGCCAGGGACAATGTGGTCACCGAAGACGCCCTGAGCGCCATTGAGTGTCTGCCTGTGCTAATGGAGCTCGACAGCGAACCGACCCTCGAAGAACTCAGCGATGCCCTAGACTCCCTTGCTTCTGGTAAAGCTCCTGGCAAAGATGGCATTCCTGCTGAGACCTTGAAGTGCTGCAGAGGTAGCCTGCTCATGGAGCTGCATGAAATTCTCTGCCTCTGCTGGGAAGAAGGAGAGGTGCCACAGGACATGAGGGATGCCAACATCGTCACGCTGTATAAGAATAAAGGTGACAGGGGCGACTGCAACAACTACCGTGGAATCTCCCTCCTCAGTACTGTCGGAAAGCTGTTTGCTCGAGTCGCATTGAAGAGGCTCCAAGTACTTGCAGAGAGAGTCTATCCAGAATCACAATGCGGATTCAGAGCTGACAGGTCCACCATCGACATGGTCTTTTCCCTCAGACAACTGCAGGAGAAATGCAGGGAACAGAAGCAGCCACTCTTCGTAGCCTTCATAGATCTGACGAAGGCCTTCGACCTCGTCAGCAGGGATGGCCTGTTCAAGATCCTCCCCAAGATCGGATGCCCACCCAGGCTCCTCAGCATCATCAGATCTTTCCATGAGAACATGAGGGGCACCGTGGTCTTTGATGGACTAACATCAGACGCCTTTGACATCCGAAGTGGAGTAAAGCAGGGCTGCGTACTGGCTCCAACCCTATTCGGGATTTTCTTCGCAGTTATGCTGCGGCACGCCTTCGGATCTGTCACGGAAGGCATTTACCTCCGGACCAGGTCGGATGGAAAGCTCTTTAACCTCGCCAGGCTGAGAGCCAAGACGAAGGTTCGGCTGAGGTGTCTGCGCGACTTCCTTTTTGCCGACGACGCAGCAGTCACTGCCCACTCAGCCGAAGACCTCCAACGGCTCATGACCCGCTTCAGCGAGGCCTCTCAGGCTTTCGGACTCACCATCAGCCTGAAGAAAACACAAGTCATGGGACAAGGAGTGGACTCCCCACCTGACATCGGTATCTCTGATTCCAAACTGGAAGTCGTTCACGACTTCGTGTACCTGGGCTCCACAATTTCTGACTCCCTCTCTCTTGATACGGAGCTAAACAAACGCATCGGTAAGGCATCTACTACCATGTCCAGACTGACAAAGAGAGTGTGGGCCAACAATAGGCTAACTGAGTATACTAAGATTCAGGTTTCCAGAGCCTGTGTCCTGAGCACTCTCCTTTATGGCAGTGAGTCTTGGACACTCCGCACCCGTCAGGAAAGACAGCTGAATGCCTACCACATGCGCTGCCTTCGACACATCTTGGATATCACCTGGCAGGACAAGGTGACAAACAACAACGTCTTGGGGAGAGCAAGAATCACCAGCATGTACACAATGCTGAAACAGATGAAGCGCTGGCTCAGGCACGTTGTGCGAATGGGCGACGGCAGGATCACCAAGGATCTCCTGTACGGAGAGCTGATGCAGGGAAAGCGTCCAACAGGCAAGCCCCAGCTACGGTACAAAGACGTATGCAAGAGGGACCTGAAAGCCATGGACGTCGATCTTGCTATATGGGAGACACTGGCTGCAGACCGTTCAGCCTGGAGGCAGTCTGTTCAAAGAGGTCTTTCCAAGTTCGAGGAGTCACTTGCCAAGGAATCGGAGGCAAAGAGACAGAAGAAAAGCCGGTAGCCAGGAAGACAGAACAGAATCGGACTTCGTTTGTGCTCGGTGTGGGATGGACTGCCACTCTCGGATTGGCCTCATCAGTCACACCAGACGCTGCACCAGGATTGACAACCAGAGCGCAACTCCATAGTCTCCCGAGACTGAAGGATGCCTACTATAATTAAAGCCACATAAGCCTTGTAAGACATAAACAAGTGGTCACCATGGCTGACCTAGAGAGCACAAAACGTTTTCTAATCTCATTCCAAAATCACGTGTTATAATTACTTGGTCAATGTGAAAAATTTACCCAAAAGTCTTCAGTTAATCAGCTGAAAATTAAATTATAAATCTTAGAAAAAAAATTTACTCACGTGAAGAGAATGAATAAGTTTTACAGAATCAAGCTCTTTGCCAGGGATACTGAAGCTGAAGAGAAGGAGCAAATCTTATCTGACCTGGATGATTATGAAGAAGACATTAATGCTGGGTTGGAACAATTTTACAATATGCTTGAACCAGATCAAGCACCCACCTCATCAGATAAAATGAATGAGCTGCATCAGTATGAGGATACTCCTCTAATCAAGTTAGATCCTTACTCAGGATCAATAATTGAAGTTAAACCTTCATTCACAACAGCATCACCTAATGATACACTAACAGAATCAGAACAGTTTCCAGAAAACGTATCCATATATTGTATGGATTCTGGGAATTCAATACATGAGGCTACTGAACTATTAAGCCTCCCAGATGAACCGAGAGAAATAAGTGAAACTGAGGCTGAAACAGAAACTGAATTAAAAGCTAAAGCTGAATTAAAGGCTGAAGTCAAATTAGAAACTTTAAATCAAAATAGTGATAGTCTTAATCACTCAAACCAGCCTCCTAGAGGTAATGCAGAAAATGCACTAATCAAGCATTCCAGTTTTCAAGAGAAATTGCTCATAAAGAAAAGGCTATCATAAATCTCGTGCACCAGTTACTGGATTTAAGCCCACCAGATCAATCAATTGACTCCTTGCAAGTCTTTAGTTTATAACTTGAGTCACTGTTAAAATCATTCAGCAGTAAAGTGGATCAACCCACTGCTGCGTGGATGACTAATATTGTCCAGCAAAGTGCTAAATGAATTATATTCATATCAGAATAACCCAATCCTGACGATGCAGGATATCGTAGAATGTTTGCGTTCAGGCGTAAAGAAAAAACAAGCAAAACAAGCTCTTAAAGCCTATACTAAATCTACAGAAGCAGTACCCACATCGAATTCTTTAACTGACCCTCCTAAAGTGACACAGTCATTAGTTAATAAGGGTATTAACAAGCAATCTAACATTCCCAGGTCAAACACTGATTTATCTGGGAGACCTAAGAGTACAACAAATACTCCCAAGAAACTACAGCCAAACAGTTCCAGTCGAAAGTGAAAGAAACAAAGCAGTAAATACATGCAAGCAGCAATGCCCTCAAAACCTTTAGTTACTGTTTCACCTAAATCGGTTACCCTTAAACATGCTGTAGGATTGGGGATTATGTCTGTTTTGACATCAAGAACATTCACTATATAACTGCACAAGTTATCCTAATAGAGACACCCGAGTCAGACGACTCAATCAGCTACTCAGATGTACCAGGTGTCTCAAACCACATAATACAAACAGCTGTCAAACCCCACTGAACACATGCAATAGGTGTAGAAGGGGGCCAACCTCATGCTGCACTGTGCAAATATGTTAATTCAAAATATACAAACCCCAGAGTAAGAGATAGAAAATCTATACAATACAGTGTTGCAAGGTGCGAAAAAACTACAGCATACAATCACCAACATCTCAAGTTAATGCAACATTGCCCAACTCCTAGTCAAGAATAAAGGGGCCAAGATCGCCACTCGGAGCCTATTCAATCAAGGGTCCCAGAAAAACTTTATCACACAGATAGAGGAAGAGGCACTTAAACTTAAACCAGTAACACAGGTTAAATTAAACCTGTCAGGGTTCATGATAAATAGAGGACCCCAAGAATACACTGTAGTCCAACCACTAGTACACCTAGGCAGTTATGTCCGACATGTTCAGGCCATACTAGTCGATCATATCCCATTTCACCTAAAGTGTGTCTAGGGAACACAGCCAGATTTCTACATAAAAATGGAGTTAAATTGGCAGACAACAAGATAACGTTTGACCACCTCACCGATGTAGGTCTGTTCGTAGGAGCAGACTACTACTACTACTACTACCAGTTTATTACTGGAAAAACTTAAACGCAGGGCATGAATCTGCTCAGATCTGCAGGAGGCTATCTACTTACAGGTACAGTTTTAAACCTGAACAATCCTATGCCTGCTAACAATCGATGTTAATAGAAATTAAACCATCAGCTGAATATAATTCCACAGCAACAAGCATAAAAGAGAAAACAGCTGACTAAATAAACCTAGATTTAGTCTGGTACAATTAATATTAGCCGAGATGTTTCCATGGATCTCAGTGGATAATCAGTGGTCAGCAGTCTAAACCGGTGCAAGTCACAGCGATCAAGCCACTGACCCCACTGTAAACCCAGAACTTTTCTCGACAGTAATAATTAACCACATTCAGTCCTCTGTGTAAAACAAATAAAATAAAGCTAGAAAATTCTAGCACTATGAATCTCGCAAGAAGATGAAGTCTTGAAGAAATCTTCCATACCTGCAAATTCACCAGGACAAAGGTCCAAAATAAACTCGCACCTAAGGTCTGCCATGAAAACCTTAGATTAGTCTTCAAAAGCAGACAGCATTAATATAAACTGGCACCTAAGGTTTGCCAAGAAAACCTTAGATTAGTCTTCAAAAGAAGACAGCATTAATATAAACTGGCGCCTAAGATCTGCCAAGAAAACCTTATATTAGTCTTCAAAAAAGGACAGCATTTATAACCTGGCACCTAAGGTCAGCCAAGAAAACCTTAGATTAGTCCAAAAAAGAAGACAGCATTATATGAATTAGCGTTTAAGGTCAGCCAAGAAAACCGTAGAATAAGTCTTCACAAGAAGACCCCATTTAAACAAATTTTCCCTGAACTAGGAATCTAGTAATCCACCTGATGAAATATCACTTGCAGCATTGCATCAGTTTTGTTTGGGGCTACTTCTCTCTCGCTTCTGCCCTTAAGCAACCTTAGAAACGTTTTTGAAGAAGCATCTTAGCACAAGCAAAATTGAAAACTTGAAAGTCTGTAAGTGAACATATATCAGAGAACTATGAATAGTGAAGCATATAGGTTGGGATCCGTTACAAAATACCTTCCAAGAAAGATTGGTCGTAGTAACCATGAGTCAGATTCACTCCACCAACCTTAAGTTTCCCATTACATAATAAACAAAATTAAACTTTTAAGTTCCATGCTTAGTTATACCTCTAAAGGGATATAACTTTGTAACTTACCATGTATAAACCGAGCGGTTTCCACTGGTCACTAATAAACTTTTGAGTTGTTGTGCTCAGTTATACCTCAAGAGAAGGTTAAAGTACCGTAACTTACCATGCTTAAAACAAGCAGATCCTACTGCTCACTCATAAACCTTCCAAGTTATTATGTGCTTAGTTATGCCTCAAGAGGGTTATAGCACTAACTTAACATATAAAAACATAACATATAAATTCAACAGATTATACTGCTCATGAATCTTTTAAGCCATGTGCGTCATTTATGCCTCTAGAGGGCACTGTGGCCTAATACACATAAACCGAGCAGGCACTACTGCTCACAACGAAATCCTTTAAGCTATGAGCCTTGTTATGCCTCAAGAGGGTTATAGGACTGTAGCCTAACACAAACGAGCAGACTCAACTGCTCACAAATTAGCTAGGGTGACACTACCAAAGAAATAGTTAATTGTCACAATTAGCATTACCCTCTTCTTAGGTAGGTTTAGGAAAATTAAACCCTCTACTTAGGTAAGTTTAGGGAAATTAAACCCTCTACTTAGGTAGGTTTAGGAAATTAGTTAGGGTCAGCAGAGTACCAGCTAAGTCTGTACTCATGAAAGACATATAGCTGACTATTAACAGAGACTGGTTTACATGAAATGATGATGTTTAATGATGACAAACAAAAATGATACCGAATTTGAAGTTGAGGATGAATTAATGAGTCTTCAGTGACAAGCCTGTGAGCTGTAATTAAACTAGCTACAAGTCACCACGACCAAACCACTGGTCTCACTGTCGACTCAGACTCATTCTTGATTTTATTGAATAAACATACTCAGTTCTTTAAAATGAAATTAAATTAGCTAGGTTACAAACTTAGTTATACTATCAAGTAACCTAAATTTTCTGTCCGAAAGGCTGATGTACAATAATGTAAACTTAAATACTTTAATTCTGCATAAGTGCAGACAATTTCTCGTTTGAGGTTGAGGTGATCATGAGTCTCCAGTGATGAGTTAATGTCTAATAACTCAACAGTTAAAAGTCACAGCGACCCTAGACACCGACCTCACTGTAAATTTGAAGTTTCCTTGATCTTAGATGTCCTAATATTAGTACTTTATTACAAATAGATGTTCCCATAATAAGAGAATAATGACTTAGTTTCATACCTGTTTCACAGATACGGGACATCCGCCATATACATACTAACGTACTAACTTACTAACATGTAATGCATTTATAACGTCGAGGGAAAGCATCAGGTACATCAGTACCAAAGCATGAACTGTGACCCGTGTTTTCTCGCCCCCGGAGTTACATTGGAAATTTCCAACACCCAAATAATAAACCCTAGTAGAGTATAATAAATTTAACGTACTAATAAACCTAATATACTAATACTACTAACCAGTAGTGTAGCAATATTAAATTCCTATTAATTTGAGGCGTACTACCACCAAATATGTCCTAGTATTCATGGCGACGGTTGCATCAGCCTTCCAGCTCACAAAAATAAATTACATTTCTCCATAGATTGAATGAAATGTTGTCTAA
The DNA here is from genome assembly GCA_020271785.1 of Procambarus virginalis. Classification (NCBI taxonomy): domain Eukaryota; kingdom Metazoa; phylum Arthropoda; class Malacostraca; order Decapoda; family Cambaridae; genus Procambarus; species Procambarus virginalis. The sequence continues at coordinate 99,802 of WNGS01013848.1, forward strand.
CCTTGTAGAATTTATTAAGGAATATGGATTGGCAATTGATTTAGTTCAATTTAGCAAATTATATAGCTGTTTATTGGAAAGAGTTTTCCACAGCTGGAATCAGCGGATCCAGTAAACAAAACAGTGAACTAAAATTCACCAATGAATTTCATTTAATGTCATTTAGGTTAAATGTTATACACAGCGAGAAATAATCTGCTATTACCTAAAGTACGTTATAAGGATGTTAAATGACGTCGGCAATATTTCCGTTGACTAGGAAATTAAAGTAAAATATTGCATATTATTTTTCGAGTTTCTGATATCCGAGAAACTTGGCGGAAAGGAGCGATGTTTGGAGAGTGTCCTGAAGCTAGTCTGAATGTCGTCTTATAATTGGAGCATCCGAAGTTATCGGACTTTAGACTGACTCGACTGCTTCATCTTATTCCGGACACAACGTCCGGCAAGGCTAAATTACCCGTTTTATATAATTGTGGGCTCAATTTATATATTATATAGGGTACCTTGTCGTCAGGACACATGACCAACAAAATAACCTTGTGAGTGCAATATTTATATTCTACCAGATCTAATTTCGTGATTATATGAGTAAATACCACACATAAGTAGAAATTACTTGATATTGGTATTTCAGCGTTTTGCTAGCTGCAAGGGAAGTGTACTTCGCCCCATGGAATCACATGTCGCCCGAGATATCAGGCAGTGACAGGTTTATTCGAGTCGTAGAGCTATCGGATGTTCTCCATTCATCTTTGGCAGCTAAGCTTCCAAAAGTTTGAATTTAGTAGTTAGTGTACTAATCCATGTTGCAATTGTTTTCGATTTATATTTTACATTTTATATCTATATTATTAGTAGATTAGCATTCTAAAATTTACCCCTCACCCCCAAAGATGTGAAAAGGAAACACTCCACTTTATATTGAAGTTTTTACAGTCCACCTCTCTAACATTATTCTGAATTAATGATTTATTTCAATATTATATGATATTAAATAGTGGAGAAAAATTTCCCCACAGTAATGGTATGATCGCCATGTGTTCTCAGGTGCCATTTTTGTTCATTAATATAACAGTAAATTGTTTAATTGTTATATTTGATGGTTTTCTTTTGCTTTCACCTGCGACTTACATACTGCAAGGGCAAAAGCAGCATTTTTTTATTGTCTTTGTGACGGAGAGCTGCACCATCTTAGCTTAGTATAATTCAACATCACGTCACATAGAATAGGGGCCTGTCCAATGAGTTGTCCTAGAAGCTGGTCTCAGCTGTTCCTAGCAACCTTTGCTTAAAAAGTTGTCTTTAGTTGTTATACTTTGCTGTCTTTCAGAATTATTTTGAGATTTAGATACTGATGACTGAACATATCTACTTTACAGGTGTAGCAATTTGTGATCTGTTTAGTAGATTGACTTTGATTACGCGATGTTTTATTTGCAAATTCATGCTCGTAATGGTTAGTCTTCTAAGCTATTGCTATATTTTAATTACAAACAATAATTTTGTTCCAATAGAGAGGACTCACTCAGGCAGATCACCCTTTCGGGTACTTATCTGGTACTTTGATTTGTCTTCGAACTGCTATGTTCCACTTTGCATTACGAACTAAGGAGGAAGTATTAGACTAGAGATTCTTTCGCATCCAGAACTATATTATACATTCGGGTCGTGTATAGGCGTTCTCGTCACCGAGGTGACACTCCCTGCACCCCTAAGCTTTCGTTCGAAGTTTGTGATTAACTGCTCAGGTACGGAGTTTACTGTTATTTTACAGAGCACAAGAAATGGTAACTCTACAGTTAAATACCTAGATTCCAGTAAGACAACTATTGCCCTTATTCTGACTAGAGTACAGGGTACAGACATCCCTAAATCATCTTCATATTTCACTACCTCGAAACATTCATTTGTATTGCCTCTCCAAGTCCTTTCTAAAGGACTTACTAAAGAATTTCAGGTTACCATATATAGTAAAGTAATTTATCTTGTAAATTTATTGTTGCCCTACAGCATAGTTACTTACATACAATGTTGCCAGTTATATACCAACCATTCTCGTGCATATTGCCACATCATCTACAAGGCAGTCTATTAATCTTACTAATTGGTTCGCCTACAGGGTACTCGTATTTCTCTTCCATTATTATCTGTATATATATAATCACAAAAAATGTTGTGATTAGCCGCATTTCGTGCTAACCCTAAGGAGGAGCTCCACACATTAATTCGTGCCACTAGACTAGAATTAATAACTCCTCACCACTGAGTATCACATCTCTCCTCTACACGGGGCCACCAAAACTGAGCTTCATAACCTGATTCTAGACCATCTTCCAGACCATGATCTTATTACTCCAGAGCAGCAGGAGCAGCATAGAGTTGCTGATAAAAACACACTGACACACACACACATGAAATTAAAGTTCGAGTTAGCCCAACTAGAAGCTGCTACCGATGAACGCAAACAGGAAAAGAGACAAGATGCTGCATTAGCCCGTGAACGTCAAGAACAAGTAGTTACACTTCAACAGGAACGAGAACAAGAACAACTCCGGCTCTACGCTCAGAAAACTGAATTAGAACGTGCACGTAAACAAGGACGACTTCAGCCCCTAGAACAAGAAGCTGACCTGCAACGTCAACGTCTTGAACAAGAAGCTGAACTACAACGTCAACAAGCTGAACTGCAGTGTCAACGTCAGGAGCAATAAGGTTGACTTCCATCGTCAAGAAGCTGAACTACAACGTCAACAAGGTGAACTGTGTTACAACCTTTGAGACTTAGTACGGTTCTTTTCCCGCAGTGATCAATATACTGTATATTATATCAGCCTTGCCAACAGGTGTCTAGGGGTAAAAGAAAAACACTGCATAATTGGGAAAACAATATATCTACGCTAAGGTGACAAACATAACAATTAAATGGTACAGATAATAGCCAGAAATATTCTTTAGCCTGCAATAATATA
>WNGS01013858.1:0-12150 GCA_020271785.1 Procambarus virginalis
AAAGGTAGGTACGAAGTGACTCCGACTGTACAAATACCCTTGTGGAAATCAGATTCCAGGGTAACCTTACGGAGGGGTACTGCTCGAGTATCACTAGTGACACCCTCGACCAGTACCACCTCTCCAGTGTCGAGAGTATTGGCACCTTGCAAAACACTCTCTAAAATTAAAGTCTGGATGGCACCGGTGTCTCGGAAGATCACCACGTCCCTCCAGGAAGAACCCTCAGACAAAAGTAGTCTCCCTTTCGATAAGAATGGGGTAAGCAGGTCCAACCACTGTGGGTTGGAAGTCTTACTCCCTAACCCTTCAGAAGGCCTCAAGCCCTGTGTCACAACGAGAGCATTGGGTCTTTTTTCCGGGTACAGTTGCCAACAACGGCTAATATGGTGGGTTGAACTTTTACAATGACCACAAAAACGTCGGGGAGCAGAGACATTACTAACCAAATTACCCTTCGGTTCACTCTTTAGTGTTGTGGGGGTAGACAATTTAACAGGGTTAGTTATGTCTGAAACAGAAGGTGCATTAGGTGAAGGTTTAGAATGAGCTGGTCTGGACTGGCTGTGGGTATAAGTTTTGTTACTCTGTGGGGTAAAATTATTTTTATTGGGCCTTTTGCCCGCCAACTGGTAGTTTTCTGCCATCTTGGCCAAGTCCCCTATTTTAGAATTTAACTCTACCCTTCCTCTAAGGTATTGCGAAATATATTCTGGCATACTATCTATAAAGTGTTCTACTAAGACTACATTTCTGAGTGCCTGGTATGTTTCGGCTTTAGCCGAGCGAATCCATTTATCAAACAATCTAATTTGCTCATTGGCAAATTCAGTGAACGGTTGGTTGTGAGTGGGCCTAAGGTTGCGATAAGTTTGGCGGTGAGCTTCAGGAGTAATTTCGTACGCCCTCAAAATTCTTTCCCTGACTTCATCATATACAAAACACTCGTCGTCAGGCATATTAATAAAAATATCTTGTGCTTTACCCCTAAGCCGCCCCTGCAAGATTTTCACCCACTCTTCCCTTGGCCAGTTCATGGACATGGCTAGTCTCTGAAAATGGTTAAAAAATCTTTCAGGGTCTGACTCTGAAAATTCAGGCAAGTTGTGTTTTTTATCGGAATGTCTGGAGTTCGAGTCCCCAGTAGGTGGTACCATTCTTGCCGCCTCATTTTTGAGCCTTTGCTCTTCCACTTTAGCATTTTGTTCTGCTACTCTGGCCTCTTGCTCTGCCAGTCTTAACTTGGCTAGTGTTAATTCTAATTCTATATTTCTACTCACTGCACTTTCCCCTGAATTGGGTTCGCATAAAATTGTATCACTTGGCACTAGTTCTTGGTCTATACAATGCCGTAAAATTTCATTCATCAAAATCCACTTTCTATCTGCGTCATTTAATTCTAGGCCAAATTCCTTGCCTAACAATATTAAATTTGCTTTGTTGAGCTTCTTTATCTCTATCACTGAAGGGTTCATTGCCAGTCTCTGCATTTCAGATGACATGACTAAAAATTTTAGCTCCTAGCCACAGAAAAAATTAAAAATTAAAAAATTGGAAAAAACAAAAATTTGCACGGCCCCTAACACAAGGCCACACTAACCTTAATCGTGAAGAGATCCAGCTGGTTGTCCAGTCAGTGCAAAGAATGTTCTACGCCAGATGAGCTGGACCCTAGGCTAGCCCACAACCGTTCTGCGGAAACAAGAATTTTTAGTTTTGGCACTCAAAAATCTAATTTTTTACAATAATAACGTTCCTCCCGGACAGGCCAACCACTTGTTATGAACAATAGTGGGCTTGCTATGGGGAACTGGTACTATTAAGGGGTAAGGGTAAGACTAGAGGTATCAAGATATGGGAGAACAAAAGGCCCGGCCCCCAAAGTAAAATATCCACAATAATAATTGCTTGCTACTAAACCTGGTTAGTCTAGGAAATGATTATTGTACTCCCACACAGGAACAAGGGATACTCTGTTCAAGCTTACTTATTTATTAACCCCTTAACACCCCCCATACACAATCACACCAATAACAATTTAATACTAACTTTACCACACAATCTTACGTTAAAAGCCTTGGTCCACATAAGCAGGATACAAGGTTTACACTGGAACAAGCTAGGGTAAAGTTCTACTATAACACACTGGGGTCAGCTTAGGGTAGGGGCCACGTGGTACACTGGAACCCCCGTTAGCATAGCAGGTAATATAAAAACTTGTAAATACACTTACTACACCCCAGGTATACTACTCTACACATATAACGATAGGTATGCCACAATATAACCACAAAAATAGCAAAGAAAACTTATCCAGACGAAGATACAGAAGAAATAAATAAGAGGAGGGAGAGGCACTTCCTTCCACCACAACCAGTCAGCCGAGAAGAGCGTCTCCCGTCTCTCTCTCCGAAAGCTATGCTGCCAGCAGACTGTTCAACTAATCATACTGGTGCCCGATACTAAATTTACTCAGGTTTACTTTACACATGATTAGACAGTATTAGTAAACATAGTTGATGCCTATTTTATTATTTAATAAACAACCCCAAGCTCAATCTTTAAATACTCTTTGAGAAACAAGAATAGTCTTACGACTGGCAGGGAAGATTACAAACAGCATCAACACTCTATGCGTGCCCTGCCATATTGTCGTTAATAAGCTCAATTTTGACCTCTGGTTTCCATCTAAAGAACCCAGAGTCGTAACAGATGTCTGGGGCCAGAGTTGGATATTGTCCTAATAGCAGCTTTGTGTTGAGTAATTAGAGGACGTAAATGATTTTGGGTAGTAGAACCCCAAGCACAAATACCATAGTTGAGATATGGATAGATGAGGGAGTAATAGAGAGTCACCAGGGCAGGGCGGGGTACATAATATCTGATCTTAGAAAGAATGCCAACAGTTTTTGAAACTTTTTTTGATATATTTAGAATGTGTCCCTGGAAATTAAGCTTGTGATCAATGAGAACGCCAAGGAATTTGCCATCTAATTTGTTACAAATTTGGGTATTGTTAATCTCGAGATTTATTTGGTTAGAGGATTTATTGCCAAACAGAATATAGAAAGTTTTGTCAATGTTAAGGGTGAGTTTGTTGGCAGTTAGCCAAAGATGGACTTTATTAAGCTCGGTATTTACTGTGGCATTTAGAGCAAGGGGGTCAGGACTGGAGTAAATGAAGGTTGTGTCATCAGCAAATAGAATTGGTCTAAGGTGTTGGGAGGCATTTGGAAGGTCATTAATGTAGATGAGAAAGAGGAGAGGGCCAAGTATACTGCCCTGAGGAACACCAATGTTGATGGGTAGGGTAGGAGAAATTGAATTGTTCACAGAAACATACTGGAGTCTGTCAGTAAGGTAAGATTTGAGGTATTGCAGGGAGAGTCCTCTGACTCCATAATGATGTAATTTAAGAAGAAGGTTTTGGTGGTTCACAGTGTCAAAAGCCTTACGCAGGTCCACAAATAACCCAACAGGGAACTCATTTTTATCAAGAGCTGCATGAATTAAGTTAATCATACTAATAAGTGCATCGTTAGTGCTTTTTTTAGGTCTGAAGCCATATTGGCAAGAGCTAAGTATATTGTGCTTGGCTAGATAAGAGTAAAGCTGCTTGTAGATTAGTTTTTCAAAAATTTTGATAAGTTAGGCAGGATTGAAATCGGTCTGTAGTTGTTAACATCAGTGAGATCACCACATTTGTGGACAGGGGTTACTCTCGCTTTTTTTAGAATATCTGGGAAGGTTTGGAGTTCAAGTGACTTGTTGAAGAGCAATGTAATTGCAGGGGCTAAGGATCTGGAGGCTTTTTGTAAATTAATGTCGGAATCTCCTCAAGGGCACTAGACTTGGTTTTAAGGGAAAGGATTATCTCATTGACATCAGTGGAATTAGTAGGCTTTAGGTACAGAGACTGTGGATAGTTACCTGAAAGGTAGTCCTTAACCTCAGTACTGGAAGAAGGAATATCATGAGAAGAACCTATTGAACTCAATAGCAGAATCAGATGCTGAAAGCTGACCATCGTTATTTGACAGGAGTGTTGGTTTGTTGTTAAAATCTTCTTTGATCCCAAGATTTGTGAAATTGTGCTCCAAGTTTTTTAATGTTGCTCTTTATTTGGGTAAATTTATCTTCGTAGTATTTAGTTTTGGCTCGTCTAATTATCTTAGATAGCAGTAAAGAGTAATTCTTTGAGAATTCTTTAGAGACGGTTCCTAGCCTATACTTCTTCTCAAGGTCATGTTTTTTATTAATGGATTTAAGTATTCCCTTTGTAAGCCAGGGATTGTTAAGCCTTTTGGTAGTGACTTGTTTTGTAAGCATAGGACAGTGGGTGTTATAAAGGCTTAGAGTTTTTGAAGAAAAGATTGTACTGCTAGGTTGATGTCCCCTATGTTACCTAACTCTGACTCCCAGTTGACATTATCAGCTGCAGTTATAAAATTGCCTATAGCAGATTCACTGTGCAGCCTAAAACTATCTCCCTTGACTCTAGAGGTGGTTTGTTAATGTTAGTTAAGAGAAATGTGGGGTAATGGTCTGTAGTACTGTCGGTGATTATACCTGATGTAAGCGGAGAGGTTATGTTGGTCCAGATGTGATCTAGAGTCGTGGCAGTACTATCAGTGATTCTGGTAGGTCTAGTGATTAGGGTATGAGGAAGCAGGAATTCATACAGTTGAGGAAGCTAACAGTAGTAGGGTGCTCAGGCTCGCAGAGGTCAATATTAAGTCCCCTGCGATAATTAGATGGTTTTTGTTAAGTCTGTTATCGAGTATTAGATTTCTAAGGTTTGAATTGAATTCGGGCACATCAGTGTTAGGAATCCTATAGACTGCTCCCACAGACAGGATAGATTCGGTACCCTTTACTCTGAAACTGGCGAAGATATACTCCCCACAGCAGTCTCTAGTTCTAATTACTTTTAAGCATGTTAGTTCACGATGGTAGTAAAGGGTCGATGTTGATGGTCGATGTTGCGATGCCATCGGTGGATACTCCTGCTCCTGTCCCTGCTGCTCCAGTGGGCCTTTCTGCTGCGCCCTCCTCACGTCTGCTCACCTGTCTTCAGCTGCTGCGCCTGGCCCTGCATCCTCGCCTCGGATCCCGGCTGTGCTGGGGCTGGGGGGCTGTGGGGTCCCTGTTGTGTGTGGTCCGGTTCCCCCTGTGGTCGAGGCTGCTGCCGTTTTGCGGCGGACGTCAGTTCGTCCGGCTAGTAGTGCCCATGTTTCTGGGTCGGCTTCCGGCTCTGACGATCTCAGGCCGGTGCCCAAACGATCCCGGCCTTCGTCGTCTACCTGGGCCGATGTTGGGGACTTTAGTGACTGTGAGGCCTCGGGTGTGGATGGAGTGGTTCCGGTTACGTTGCTGGCCTCCGCAGTTAGTGGTGGCGGACGTCCATGCGACTGCTGACATTGGTGTCCGTGTCTCGGTGTGCCTGCTGTTCCTTCTCCGCCGGGGGCCTCTCCGCGGTGGGGAGTGGTGGCCTCCGCTGCCGGAGTGGGTGGGGATGGTGGGCCTGGGCGTGGGCCTGGTGGTGACCTTACGGAAAGATGTGCGCGGTTCGGTTCCCCCGCGGTCGTCCGGTGGTGTGCCCATGGGCGCTGGTGCCCCTGTGGTGGTGCCTTCTACCACGCTCCCTCCTCGGAGGTTGACCGTTGGGCACTTGGCCGTGTCACCGAAGTCTGTGATGCCGTCGGGTCACTGGTCGCGGGTTGCTGAGCTACCTTTCGGCGATGAGGTGTGGGGACCATGTACCGGTCACTCGGTCCGGTGTGATATGGTTGGGTGCCATGTTTGCGGGTGTTTGTCGGTCCGTAGAATTACCCAAATCTACCCAAATCTACCCAAATGTACCCAAATCCTCCTAGCATTACGTAAGTAATGAAAGAAAATATGATATATTACTTACTGTAATGTTGGTGCTGCACGTAGAACATGATCAAACCTATTTTCACTCTGAAATAAGTAATTTCATATCGAAATTCGAAGTAAATATGAAGCAGGTGACGCCCATAGGAAGTCGACGGTCCAAGCGACAAAATTATGGAGCGACTATCCAAGATATATGGCGCCTGGAGAGTGTTTGCTTCATATCAGCCTCCTGTACACAGTGATCCAGTCGTCGCACTTCTTTGCTCAAATGTCGCAAATTTAATTAATTTATTAACAAGTAGAATGGGTATTTGTAAGAATATCTTTCATAAATAGCCACAAAACATTTAATATTTATTTTAAAAAATGTGTCTGGAAGTAAATCAACTCCACAGGACAATAATTTTGTTATATAGATACTATCGTTATTCGCTTGTATGTGTTCGCTACTTAAACTACCCATGTCCTTTTCGTTCATAGAACACCGAACCCTACACGCTCTCTGATATTGCTTAATAATAGAGATTCACAAAACTTATATTTGTATATGTTATCAGAAAGGCAGAGATAAAATAGTTTTTGTGAATCCATCACAGAGATTATATCTTATTAGACAGGAAAGATATTCGTATTTCAAACAGGGTTTCTTGGCCGACGCTCTCCCTATCAATGGGATCTATGATCTTTCGAAGATCAATGTTAATTTAATCTAAATATTGTAATAAACGAAGTTTTCTATGTCTAGACAGCTAATGTAGTCCCAATTTACAAAAAGGGTGACAGGCAAGAGGCCCTGAACTACAGGCCAGTTTCCCTAACTTGTATACCACGGAAGGTAATGGAGAAGATTGCGAGGAAAAGGCTCGTAGAGCATGTGGAGGGAAACAGCTTTGTAACTCTCCACCAGCATGGGTTCAGAGATAGTAAATCGTGCCTCACAGGCCTAATAGAATTCTATGACTATGCAACACAAATTAGGCAGGGAAGAGAAGGGTGGGCAGACTGCATTTTCTTGGACTGTCAGAAAGCCTTTGACACAGTACCTCACAAAGGCTGTTACAAAAGTTGGAGCAACAGGCAGGAGTAAAAGGTAAGGTGCTCCAGTGGATAAGGGATAGTATCTAAGTAATAGGAAACAGCGAGTAACAGTGAAGGGGAAAGGATCCGAGTAGCGAGATGTCACCAGCAGGGTTCCACAGGCTCTGTACTCGGACCCATCCTGTTTCTAGTATATGTAAACGACCTTCCAGAGGGTATAGACTCATTCCTCTCAATGTTTGCTGATGATGCAACAATTATGAGAAGAATCAAAACAGATGAAGATAGACAGAGACTACAGGACAGCTGGAGGAATGGTCTAGAAAATGGCTGCTAAAGTTCAACTCAGGAAAGTGTAAAGTAATGAAATTAGGTGAAGGGAGCAGAAGGCTGAACATAAGGTACCATCTGGGAGGTGAAATCCTGCAAGAGTTAAATAGAGAGAAAGATCTGGAGGTCGATATCACACCGAACCTGTCCCAGAGGCCCGCATCAAAAGGATTCATCAGCAGCATATGCTAGACTGGCCAATATAAGAACTGCCTTTAGAAACGTGTGTAAGGAATCGTTCAGGACCCTGTACACCACTTATGTAAGACCAATCCTGGAGTATGCAGCTCCAGCCTGGAGTCCATACCTAGTTAAACACAAGACGAAGTTAGAGAAGATTCAGAGGTATGCCACCAGACTGGTCCCGGAACTGAGAGGAATGAACTACGAGGAAAGGCTAAGGGAGCTGAACCTCACAACCCTGGAAAACAGAAGAGTAAGGGGAGACATGATAACCACCTACAAAATTCTCAGGGTAATGAGAAGGTGGACAAAGACAAACTCTTCAGCACGGGTGGAACACGAACAAGGGGACACAGGTGAAAACTTAGTACCCAGATGAGCCACAGAGACGTTAGAAAGAATTTTTCAGTGTCAGGGTAGTTAACAATTAAATGCATTAAGTAGTGTTGTGGTGGAGGCTGACTCCATACACAGTTTAAAATGTAGATATGATAGAGCCCAATAGGTTCACGAATCTGTACACCAGTTGATTGACAGTTGAGAGACGGGACCTAAGAGCCAGAGCTCAACCCCCGCAAACACAACTAGGTGAGTACAACGTGTGAGTGGTAGTTCATTGTGTACCCTATCCTCATCCTGTGAGTATAGGGTACACCATAAGTTCATTTGTACTTTATACTCATCATCAAGAAGCGTATTTTACCAGCATTGTAATATAAATTAAGAATAAAGGCTTAACTGGATTACGGACTCATAATCAAAATAAGAGCCATCACTAATTATCATGACAAAGGCCTAGGCTCCACTTCCGCCTTCGACAAGCTGCCGCCGGAGGTGGGTAGTTTATTGTGCACCCCCGCACCCCCAGCCCTGGGGAGCGGGCATTGGAATGTGGACATGTAAACCATTACCACCCCCCCCCTCTAGATGTTACTACTGCTCGGCTTAGACTCGGTTACAAGTATCTCTGGGAATTCTCATTATCTGCTGATGTAGACCTGACCAAATGTAAACTGTGTCAACAAAATTATTCCCACACCCTCCGTCACTATGTGATGGAGTGCGAAAAGATACGTGAATTTAGAGACAATTCTATAACCAATGTTCCAGCGATGTGTAAATATTTCATTCAAAATGATCTGCTACCAGAAATTTTAGCCAAATATCCTCAGTTTGCTAACTGTAGGTAGTAACTAAGTGATTGTAACCTATCCACCGCTGCCCACTGGATGGAGGGCAGTGTGCAGGACAAACATATAAATTTGACACTAGCTCTTACATGTCAGTTGCTTAATTTAGAACCTGTACTTGAGGTCGATCTTGACAGTTTACATTTGGTTAGGTTTACATTAGGTTCCTGCAATGTTGAATTTTCGGAGGACAAGACGGCTGCAGAAATCTTTAAAATTGTGGAGGAATAACGATCAAACAGCCGTATGCCAGTTAGTGTTAAAGGTGATGACAATTGTATATTCAGGCTCTCTCACTTGCTGTGTGTGGGGACGAACGAGATCAGGAGAATAGAGCAAGAACAACTATTGAGATAATAGACCAATGGGACTGGAAATATAGCACAGCGTGATAACACGGATTAACCTAGTTTTCTCCGATTTCAAGGAAGTTTGTCTCCATTTCTGATCAGGGGAAGGAAGACACAAACAGTATGGGGCATAAATTTATTAATACAGTATAAATAATTCTGCAGAGTAAGACAGGCTTCTAAGTAGGTCTTAACAAATGTACAACATAGCCGTGGCTAACTCAAAGTACACGAACAACTTAAAATGTACACCCGCTGTAAAATAAAAGTAATCTTGTAGCCTAGTAACAAACTCTGCAGAAAACTAATGGCCTATTGTCTAGAATTAGCAGTGAGGCGAATGTAACAAATCTAAGTATAACAGTCAGGACACCATAAGTGAACAACATAACATAATGGAAACCCTAGCTGGAAATAAACAGGCGGCAGAAAATTACATTTTGACTGGGAAAGCCTGATATGAATTTGGAGAAGAAAATAACCCCAGGCCAGAGGCCGAGCCGCCAAGGAATAAGGAGAAAGAATTTCCTAAATAACCCCAGGCCAGAGGCCGACTTAAGGTAGGGCTTACTAGTAGAATGGCAGTAAAGTCAAAGTAGTAGCTGCGGACAGCGGAACAGATTGGGGACGGGCGCTGCACCCCCCCACCCATCCCCAGTGAAACGGGAGGAAAGACGTACGGAACAACGACTGACGTAGTCAGAACCGGGGAAACTGGCAGCCAGCAGAAAGGGGGAGGAGGGTGGGCGCTTCTTGAGTCGCGGACGGTGACGGGAGCGGAGTGAGAGAGAAACCTCCCATTCCGCGCTATTTATGCCACCCAGACTGTCCGCACCGCGCCTTGCGGAACGCGGTGCGCAATTGTCTTCCTTCCCATCAGAAATTCCACCGCCTTTCGTTCAAAAGGCAGTGGCCATTTTCTGATCAGGGGAAGGAAGACACAAACAGTATGGGGCGTAAATTTATTAATACAGTATAAATAATTCTGCAGAGTAAGACAGGCTTCTAAGTAGGTCTTAACAAATGTACAACATAGCCGTGGCTAACTCAAAGTACACGAAACAACTTAAAATGTACACCCGCTGTAAAATAAAAGTAATCTTGTAGCCTAGTAACAAACTCTGCAGAAAACTAATGGCCTATTGTCTAGAATTAGCAGTGAGGCGAATGTAACAAATCTAAGTATAACAGTCAGGACACCATAAGTGAACAACATAACATAATGGAAACCCTAGCTGGAAATAAACAGGCGGCAGAAAATTACATTTTGACTGGGAAAGCCTGATATGAATTTGGAGAAGAAAATAACCCCAGGCCAGAGGCCGAGCCGCCAAGGAATAAGGAGAAAGAATTTCCTAAATAACCCCAGGCCAGAGGCCGACTTAAGGTAGGGCTTACTAGTAGAATGGCAGTAAAGTCAAAGTAGTAGCTGCGGACAGCGGAACAGATTGGGGACGGGCGCTGCACCCCCACCCCGCAGGGGCCAGCAGGCCGGACCCCCCCCCGAAGGGCGAGTGCCCGCTGGCCGCGAGGGAAAAACCCCAAGGGGCAGAGCAACTATGCTACCGAACTGGGAAGGAAAGGAGGACAGACTGGAGGAGCTCGCACGTCTCCTCGACTTATGCCCCCTGACCCTTGGTCGACGGTTGGGGAAGGGGGGGGCGGCTGTAGCAGCCGTGGCAGGGTCGGCCTCGGTGGTCCCCATGCCCAGAAGGCTTGTGTCATGAGAGGGCATCCGAGCCTGCGCGAAGGCGCCTGAAGCGTCGTCCAATCGTCTGCCGAAAGGGGGTGGAGGCTGCGTCGCTGTGCCACCCCCCACTTTGCCGGCAGGGGGCCTCTGGGAAATGTAGTCGCCGTCCACATCAGAGCCCCCCGAGGAGGCCCCCGAGGAGGGGGAGGCGAAACGGGCGGGTTTCGTCCTGGCCCAGGCCGGCTGCGTCCTCACACCACTGCGCTGTTGTCCTCGCACGCCGCCGCCCGAGCCCTCTTCCGTGTTGCAGTTGCTGCGTGATCCGGCTTCTCGCCACTGCGGAAAATGAAAAAGTAAGCATCGGTAGGACTAACAGGAAAAAGCAGGCAGGGAAACCCAGCTGCCGCACCAGCAACCGTCACATACACCAGTAGACAAAAGCAAAGGTAAAGTTAATTGACCATAGTGAGTGAAAATACCGGACAGATAGCCAAAGCTATCGTAATAAAACCAATGTAATAAAGCTGTCAGTTAAATAGATTAAGAGAGTAATATTCATGTAAGATTGAACAGTATTATTCATGTTAGTTTGGTTATATTAAGACCGTATTATTCATTGTATAGTTTGATTATATTAAGACAGTATTAATCGTGGTATAGTTTGGAAGAATTCAAACAATTAATCTCGAAAGTGAAAAGCAAAATTATTTGAGTATCCCACTAGAAATGGACACTGCTTTAACACTGCAACAGTATTATTAAGTAAATACGTATTGCTTAAGTAAATTTAAGCTGAACAAATAAAGAGTAAACAGTGATAATCATGGATAACTTGGGTAGATTAAAGCAGGACTATACAAGGTATAGGATGGGTAGGTTAAACAGTAATATATGCAAGGTAAAGTTTGGATAGATTAAAACTAATGTCCATGGGATAGAATGGATAATTAAAACAGTACTTATCCATGGAATAGTTGGTCTAGATTAAAACAATAATAGTCTCAAAAGTGAAACAAATTAACTGCGTATCCCACAGCAATGACACTGCTTTAACTCTGCAACTGGATTAGTAAGTAAATACAGGGCATAACTGAAAGCTGAACAATGTAAAAATTAATTTAGGAAAACTTAAATAAATGATAACATGTGTAGCCCACCCAAGCCGACAGACCGCTCTACGTCCTGCGCCTACCCTGTAGGAGTAGAACAGAACAGTGAGAACGGGAGGGGAATAATATATTCTATATAGATAAGACCGTAATATAATGTACTTGATATAAGATGAACAAACGAAGAAATAGTGATAAACAGGGAAGAGATGTTGGCTTAAAGCGGGATTAATCAAGGGATGGATGGTAGGTTAAATAGTAATAGTGCATGGTATGGTTTGGAAAGAGTAAACTGAAAAGTTCAGGGATGGAATGGCTAATAAAACAGTAATAAACAAGGGAGAATGGCTAGCTAAAAGCAATATATTCTCAAAAGTGCA
>WNGS01013859.1:0-12651 GCA_020271785.1 Procambarus virginalis
AAGTGCCACTGTATAAAAAATTATACTATTAATTAATTCCAATAAATGATTACAAGAAACAAATTCCAAGTTACTTTAAATATAACAGGGTAATAAAGAGCCCTAGGTTTAGGTGACAAGGGGATTAACTAAGACCAAATAATTAAGGGTAAAAAACAAGCTCTGTCAACAACAAGATGGACAACAAAAATAAAAATAAAAGCCTTTGGAAAGGAAGGCAGAGCTTAAGTACACTTTGGTAGTATGTGAGACTGTTATTGTAGTATGTGAGACTACAAATTATGTTCTGGTTATTCAGCTGTTATCCCACAGTCATCCAGAAAAGAAGTGAGGTGTGCCTCAGTGGTTATGACATAAGTTTTTCCAGAGTCAGTCTGATATCGTCATGACGTTTCACCCGAGCCCATGTGTCTTGTAGCATCTTAAATGCAAACCCTAATCTGAAACTCTTCCTGGACAGATGGAATAGGACTCATAATCATCACACCAAAAATAAATATCTCTTTGTTATCCCTGGGTCAAACTTAATCTGTGTAAACACTATGCAAATAAAGGGACCTAGTCTATAGAGCTCACTCCCTAATGAATTGAAAAGCTGTCCAACTTTTGCCTTATTCAGAAATAAAACCAAAAAGTATCTAATTTCATCTTCATAGTGCTCATAGACATAGTTCCTGTCTAGTGCTTTAAACTCGCACTGTATTTAGTGCTACCCAATCCCCCAATATATATGCACCTAAGCCATACAACTTTACCATTGTGATCATTGTTGTCATCTTATGTGTGCTATAAATATGCTTTATTGTGCCTACTAATCTTTGTCAAATTATCAAGCATGCTATCAATGTGCTTTAATATACCTACTAATCTCTTAAATTTTTCTTATAATTTTCCTGTTAACATTTTATAAATTTTGCTAGAATTTACCTACTTAAAAAACATCGACGTCGACGGGACCGACGTCGGTCCCGTCGAGGCATCTGTTATATTTAGGACATGCCCAAAACGCTGTGCATACTAGTGGCTTTACAAGAATGTAAACATATCATGCAATGTACTCTCACAAACCCAATGTACCTTCTTGTATATAAATAAATAAATAAATTTACAAGAAGGTACAGGTGTTGGAGTTTATTAGCCATGTGGCTCTCTAGCTGTCCTTGTAGGACAGGATGACTTGATTGACAGGTTGATGAGAGTTGACTTGATTGACAGGTTGATGAGAGTTGACTTGGTTTTGGAATTATTTTTGTTGCTCGGTGTTGAAATTTCTCCAATGAAGCTGTCTTTTTGAAGATGAGGTCTCCATACCTGGATGCATTAATCCAGGTGGGGGTATACCAGAGATTTATACAACTGAATGACTACCTTCTTTTTCTTAAAGTCAAAGGTACATTTGATTATTCATAGGGTTTGGTTAGCGTTTTTTTTTTTTTTCTGGGGGAGCCCCGTCGGCTCCCCGGAGCTATCCAGGCTGAATGGATATGTATAACTTTCTGGCATCAGTCAATGCATGGAGTTCTTGCCTACCACGAGCCAGAACCTGGCCCCCTCTAGAGAGGCACGAGGAGCAATGGCCTATAGAGACCTCCCTTATTATTGGGAGCATTCTATGTCTGCCATCGACCGGGAAAGGCACCCAGAAAGGTAGGCGCCCCAAAACAAACCCCTATTCTGGTAAACTATTGCGACCGAAGACCGAACAGGCGAACAGAACTCCCCAAACGAAATTTAATCCTCATGACGTCATCATGTCGCCGCGCCTCCGTCTGCGCAACCCCCCCCTCCCCGGGAGGGGGAAGGGGGGAGCCCCAGACCCCACCGCCGGCGACCCAACCTTCAGTTCTCAGGCTGATGCGATCTGGTGCGGTCGTGCCTCTGGCCCCAGTTTGCGGTTGCAGTTCTGTTCCTGGTGGTGTGAGCTGTCCCTTCCGGTGGTGTGTGGGCCAGGAGTATTATTCTACGGTGCTCGGGCTGCATGCGCCTAGGGCTATCTTCCCTAGGTGCCCTGTGAGTACTGCCCTTGGGGCTTAGGGCTACCTTCCCTGGGTCTCCTTGGGATCTACCTCCGCTGTGCCGTGTATTGCTCGGTACTTGGCCGCCCTTGGGGTCAGCTGGGGTTTTTCTTGCCCTTGTTTGTCTCTGGGTAGGGGGTAGTTTTCGACGCTGGCAGGGGCGCGGGGTACTGCGCGCTAGTTTTCACCAATTACAGCGGCCGGCTCTGTTCCGCCTGGGTACGTTGTCCTCTTGCGGGGTTTTTGTTTGTTTTTTTTTTGCCAGGTGGGGGGATCTGCCTTTTGGTCCCCTTCGCTTTTTTTGGGGTAATTCTCCACTTGTCTTTTGGTGGTGCTCCCCGCTTGGCCCCCGTGAGTGTACACGTCCCGGGGTTCAGCTTATAGCAGTTTGTTGGTAGTTTTGGGTGCCGGTTAGCAGTACCCTGCCTGGGCTTCCCTTAGCGTGATTATCAAGGCTAAGGGCCCTGGAAAACCCCACGGGGGCTACGTGGTCCGATGGATGTGATCCCTGAGTCCCCTCTCGCGTCCTGCGAGTTTGTCGGTTGCTCTGTCCCCCTGTCTCCGGGGGACACTCACCGGTTCTGCCTCCGCCATGCTGCCTGTTGGGTCGGTGATTGTTTTGACCCTGAGTCGTGCGACGTGTGTTGTCTGTACGTTCTCCAGTTCACCCAGGCTACTGCGCCTGATATGCGGGTGACGGCAGCAGAGGCGTTGCATGCTCGCTTTAGGTTGCTGCAACGTGCTAGGTTGGTCACTGCCCCGGATGCCCCGAGACTGCCCCGTTTTGGTTATAGGGACCCGGACTTGGGGGTGGGTGTCGCTTCGACACTGGTTCCGTCCGCCCCTCCAAGTCCTTCCCCTTCTCCTGCTCGTTCGGTCCCCCCCCCCCCCTTGCTGCCGGCTCCTAAACGTCTGAGGGTTTCCGAGCCGGGGCTGGGTTTAGTTGGTTGTGAGACTCGGGCGATCTCGGGGGTTTCCCTTCTGGGGTGGGGGCGGAGGCATTCGAGCCTGGTCCTTCTGCCGAAGCTTCTGGGTCTGGCCAGTGGGCCCCCTTTGTTCCTGCTTTCTCGGCTGCCCCCACCTTTTCTTTGGGGGTGGGGGCTCAGGAGGACGGCTCGGCCCCGGACCCTCAGGGTGAGGTTCCTGGGGTTGGGGAGGGGTTGGCTTGGGGGCCTTGGGGCCCGTTGGACCCCGCCTGGGTTTTTTCTTTGCCCTCCGAGCGGGGCTTAGTGTTACAAGGAGAGGGGTTCTCTTTCGCTCCCTCCGAGTACGAGTTGGATTTAGTGTCCACCCCTCCCTGGGTTCGGTTCCGTGTTCCTTCGGGTTCGTCGGTCCCGTCGTTCCTAGGGGTGTGTTTCACCCCCTTTTCCTTACCATTTTCGCTCTTGTGTCGCGATGCTGTTCACAAAAACGACACAACAACAACGAACATAATATAAAAACAATAAAAAGTGTTCAGGTAAGGTACATCCATACAAGGTGTGAAACAAACATTGATGGATTTCTATATTGACCTCGTACATAGTGCCTAAACCGCTTCGTATCGTTGTCCCTGCATGTTCCTTGGTCAGGGGTGCTTGTCATGGTTCTCGTTGATTCACGAGTCTCTTCGTACCTTCCAATGTTATTGGCACGTCTGTTGATATTCGATGTGGTTTCCATCGGGTCTTTTGTCGGCCTTGTTGGTTCCCTTCCATCATCTGTTTTCTTTCACTTCGTTTTCGCCTTGTTTTGGCTTCGCGTCATCTCTGCTTCCTATTTCGGCGTTCTTTGTCTTCGTTCCGCACACCTTCCTGGTGTCTGTACGATAGTTTGTACGTACGTTGTGTACGTTTTGTGTGTCCGCCTGGTGTACGAGCCCCGCCTCCCAGTGGCCGGGTGGTGCGTTTCGTACCTCGTGTGCTGGGGCTGCGGTATGTGTTTTGTTTACGGGCGGTATGCTCGTGTGTTTGCGTCGTTTCTCGTGGTTTTCTGCGAGCTTCTTGCTCGTTTCTCCCTCCAGTCGTGGCCCTCGGGCTGCTGAGGGTGTTTTGGAATTATATCTGGGGGTGTCACGTCGTTCTCCCTCTGTACTGCTTCGTCTTCTGCAGGGCGCGCACCTCTGGCCGTATTCTCCTCCGACCTCGCATTTATTCAGGTAAGGGTACTTACTATGCCTGCTGCCTCGTGTATGCTTGGCTTTTGAGCACGCCTTTAGTGCTGCTCCTGGTATGTTACTTGGCTCGCCTGTGTTGTAGCTCGGTCGTGTCTGCTCTGCAGGTGAGGTTGTCTTGTCTGGCGCTTCTGTCGGTCTAGTGCTGGTTCTCACTTTTGGTGGGGTGCTTGCCTGGTAGTGCTTACGGGGGTTGGATCTGGCTCTTGGGCCCCGCTTCTCTTGTCAGTTGACGATTGTACAGTTTCCTGAGCCTTCTGGGCTCTTGTCTTTACGTTTGCTCCTGTGGGTGGGGTCTGCCCCCTCCACATGGCTTTTTGGTGCTTCTGCTTCCTTTCCACTGACATTACTCAAACTCAAAAAAAAAAAAAAAATCAAAATCCGAATGTTTATTTCGGTAAGGTACATACATACAAGTGATTGTACGGAGTGATGGAGTTATAGCTAGGGCTGGTACTTACAGTGCCTGGGGCCACTGTTACGCAAAGCGTTTCGGGCATTTCAGGTTCTTATAGTGTCTGTGGCTCCTTTGGGTGCTCACTACCTCCTGTGTCTCCTTGTGCGTTCAGACATACGGACATAAGTCCTGTCGCCCTGCGGTGGGCCTCTTGGCCCGTGCGAGGTAGCTCCTGTTTCTTACTATCTATTCCCACTCACATGCATGTCCAACCTGCCCTTGCACCAATCGTGGGGCCCCATGACCACGTTACGTGGTTCTTGGTTCCGCGATTCACCGGGCCTCTTACAGTGCAGGTCATCCCTCCAGTCTTTCCTGATTCTGCGCTTATGCCTTTTATGCCCGCTGTTTCATGCCCACATTGCACCGCTAGGGTGGCTGGTGCCACTATCCCAGTTTCTATTGTTTCGTGGGGTTTGGTCAATAAACACATCCACTACGGAACTACTTATCTTTTGTTACGTATTCTGGGGTTGCGGGTGTTATTTTGGCGGGCAATGCTGCGGGTTGGGCGCTCTGCGTGTATGTACGGTGTCTCGCTTGTCTGTTCTAGACCGCACTTGCAAGTAGTCTCGTTATTGTTCGCTACTCTGCTGGTTATGTGCTTGGGCGCCGCCTCACAGTTCTCCACAGGTTGGCGGGATTTTTCCTTTGGACGTTCGGACCGGTTTCAGTTCCATTGTTGGTGCTTTGGAGAGCTTTGCTTCTCTGGTTAGGCTCATGCGTTCGGAGCGAGTATCTTCTTGGGTTACTCTCCTCACTCCGCCACCCTTGTTCACTGTTCCATCCTTGTTTACTCTTCCCTGCTTGGCGGGATTGCGTCGATGGCTCCTGACTGGGGTGTTTGGTGTGGTGTTTGGCCACCTTGCATGTGTCTTTAGTGCCTTTTTGTCCATCTTTTGTTTTTGTTGTCCTGTGGGGTTCTGCCCCGCATTTTGGTGTTTTCGTTGTCGACCCCGGGGGTTTTTCCCTGTCTGGACACTTTCCTTGCCTATTTTCGGTGCCTGACTGCACCCTGCTGTACGTAAGGTCCTCGGGTATGTACGCGCTCCTCTACCCATTTTGTGGTTGGTCGTGTGCGTTACTTCCCGGCCGCTCCTTGGGCCGTCTTCGTGGTTTCCTTACTTATGGCCGGTTTCCTCCCCATGCTACACTTTTTTGTGTGTCTGGGTCAGTGCTTCTTGGTTATCCTGTTGGTGCTCCGGTGGGCCTCTGTCCATGTTCCACGTCCTGCTTTTGGACTTCTCCGGTGTTCCGTTTTGGTACCATGTTCCTGCGATTCTGTGTAGTTTTCTGCAGGCTTCGGGTTGCGCTGTCTGTGGGGGGGTGTGGACTTTTCGGCCTGCCGCTCCTGCTTTCCTGGTTCCTTTTCTTGGAACCGGGTTTGCTGGGTTCCGGTCCTGGTTTTGGTTTTTCTTGTTCCTTTTCCAGACCGGGTGTGTTGGCTTCTTGCGGTTCTCGTCCTTATATTCTTTACGGTAGTTATCCCCTTGGATGCCTCGGGGATGTGTGTCTCGTTCTTCCCTGCTGGAGCTGGTTATGTTGCTCCCTTGGGTTGCGGGGTCGCTGTTTTTAGCTTCGCGTTTTGCGATTCTGAACACTGGTCCCCAGGTTCTTGGGACCAGGTTATTGGTCTCCCACTTGCGTGTTTCGTCTTGGGGGCAGTGTGTGGTTTTCCTATCATTGCGAAAGGTCCTTCGGTCTTTGATAGGGTTGGCTTGTCTTCCCTTCGCGGTTGTTCTGGGACCGTCGTTTGGGATTGTCCTGTCTCCTCATGTTGGGTGGTGCTGGCGAGCCGCTCCTGCTTGCGTTCCGTGTTGCGGTTCCTTCTGCTCCATTCCACTTGCTGTCCTGGGCGTTGTTCCCCTCGGGCCTGCTCTGGAGTTTTGGGGCCGTCCTGGTCGTTGGCCTGGGTGGTCTTTGTCTTCTCGTTTTGGTCTTTGTTTTGTCTCTGGTTTTGGTTGTTGCGTTAGGACGTGTGGTATCCGCCTCCCGGTTCCTTCCCTGTTTTCCTTATCTTTGGGGAGGTAGCTCCGGGGAGCCGACGGGGCTCCCCCCAGAAAACCAGCGTTGAATGTAATGAAACGCCATTTTCTGGGTGAGTCCCGGAGGCTCCCCGGCATCCCGCCCTCCCTCCGGTCGGCGGTGTTTTTTCGGGTTTTTGACATCCAGCCTAAGAACTGAAGGTTGGGTAGCCGGCGGTGGGGTCTGGGGCTCCCCCCTTCCCCTCCCGGGGAGGGGGGGGGTTGCGCAGACGGAGGCGCGGCGACATGATGACGTCATGAGGATTAATTTTCGTTTGGGGAGTTCTGTTCGCCTGTTCGGTCTTCGGTCGCAATAGTTTACCAGAATAGGGGTTTGTTTTGGGGCGCCTACCTTTCTGGGTGCCTTTCCCGGTCGATGGCAGACATAGAATGCTCCCAATACTAAGGGAGGTCTCTATAGGCCATTGCTCCTCGTGCCTCTCTAGAGGGGGCCAGGTTCTGGCTCGTGGTCCCCGGTAGGCAAGAACTCCATGCATTGACTGATGCCAGAAAGTTATACATATCCATTCAGCCTGGATAGCTCCGGGGAGCCTCCGGGACTCACCCAGAAAATGGCGTTTCATTACATTCAACGCTGGTTTTTTCACATACGCAAAATCAAAATAAAAAACCTCGACCAGTATTGGACCGTTAATTACAAATGAAGGTACGTACACAGAGGACAGCAAAGAGATTAGTGAAATTCTAAGAAGCCAGCAGTATGAGGCTATGTTTAGCACACCAATAACATGAAAGTTGATGACCCAGACAGCTTCTTTATGAATGACATTCAAGCTGCAGATAATATAAAGGATATTAACACAAACTCGGAAGACTTTGAAAGAGAAATTGACAGTATGTCCATGCATTCAGCTCCTGGGCCTAACTCATGGAATTCAATATTCATAAAGAAATGTAAAGTACCAATAGCGTGAGCACTCAGCGTAATATGGAGAAAGAGTCTGGATACAGAGGAGATACCAGCTGCACTTAAATCTGCAGATATAGCTCCTCTGCACAAGGGGGGTAGTAAAGCCTTGGCAAAAAATTAGACCAGTTGCACTAACATCACACATAATAAAAGTGTTTGAAAGAGTGGTTAGGAATCATATTTCTAGTTTTATGGAAAATAATGAGCAGCACAATCCAGGACAACATGGATTTAGAGCGGGCAGATCCTGTCTGTCACAGTTACTCAACCACTATGACAAAATCACAGAAGCTCTAGAAGAAAAGCAAAATGTAGATGTTGTATACACATACCTTGCAAAGGCTTTCGACAAATGTGACCATGGGGTGATAGCACACAAAATGAGGTCAATGGGAATAACTGGTAAAGTAGGATGCTGGATACTCAATTTCCTGTTGAACAGAACACAAAGAGTAACAGTCAATCAAATAAAATCGAGTCCAAGCGCAGTTAAAAGCTCTGTACCTCAAGGTACAGTCCTTGCATTGCTATTGTTTCTTATTCTCATATCAGATATAGACAAAAATACACGTCACAGCTTCGTGTCATCCTTTGTAGATGACACAAAAATCAGCATGAAAATTACCTCTGCTGAAGACATTAAAAAATTACAAGCAGATATCAACAAAGTTTTCGATTGGGCAGCAGAAAATAACATGATTAACAGTGATAAATTTCTGGTACTCGGGTACGACAAAAATTAGGATCTGAAACATAATACAGGGTACAAAACACAATCGAATATTCCCATAGTAGGAAAACAGCATGTCAAGGATTTGGGAATAATGATGTCCGTTGATCTAACATTTAGGGAGCATAACCAAGCAAATATTGCGTCAGCCAGAAAAATGATAGGATGGATTACGAGAACTTTCAAATCCAGGGATCCCATCACAGTGGTTGGATTCTTCAAGTCACTTATGTTGTCCCGTCTCGAGTACTGCTCAGTACTCACTTCCCCCTTCAGAGCAGGAGAGATTGCTGAAATAGAGGGAATACAGAGAACATATACGGCACGCATAGACGAGATAAAACACCTAAATTATTGGGATCGTCTCAAAGCTCTTCAAATGTAGTCTCTAGAAAGGAGACAAGAGAGATACCAAATAATATACACGTGGAAAATACTGGAGGGACAGGTCCCAAATCTGCACAGTAAAATAACAACGTACTGGAGTGAACGACATGGAAGAAAATGCCGAAGAGAACCAGTGAAGAGCAGAGGTGCCATAGGCACAATCAGAGAACACTGTATGAACATCAGAGGTCCACAGTTGTTCAACGTCCTACCAGCGAGCATCAGAAATATTACAGGAACAGCCGTGGACATCTTCAAGAGGAAACTAGATTGTTTCCTTCAAGGAGTGCTGGACCAACCGGGCTGTCGTGGGTATGTGGGCCTGCGGGCCGCTCCAAGCAACAGCCTGGTGGACCAAACTCTCACAAGTCAAGTCTGGCCCCGGGCCGGGCCAGACTTGCCACGCGTCACCTGTCCAGATATTAGCTGACCGGGGCCCTCGCGATCGTGAGAACAACTAGTACTTGTTTTCTAATTCTATCACGATCCCCGTTTATTTAACTTTTTCGCAAACACTGTATTCAACATTCACAGGCATACTTATGATTTCACTGGCCTCACGATCAGTATCTTGTTCACACTGCACTCACAGTGACTTTTCACCGTACCAAAAGATTACTCTATTCTTAATAATATTTACTGTGAATGCACTCGCTTGATCACTGAATTATCTTTAAATCTATACTTTCTCTTAAAGATTTATCACTGGCAATCACTTCATGTATACGATACTATTCAGTACACAGGCATGTACATAGAATCAGTAATCAAATTACAGGCATATATATATATAAATCATGGAGATCAATACACAGGCATTTATATCAATAAATCATGGAGATCAACACACAGGCATTTATATCAATAAATCATAGAGATCAACACACAGGCATGTATATCAATAAATCATGGAGATCAACACACAGGCATTTATATCAATAAATTCTAGGCTCATAGCCTAACACCAATATCTGGTTTACTACCAATATATATAATAATAATAATCACAGGAAATTAATAATAGTCACAGTAAATTCTTTGATGAATCCTGGTGCTTGCACACACACACATAGATATATATGTAAACTGATACTGTGAGCGCTCTGGGTAGCCTCACCACACTGTGCTCTCTGTGACTTAGACTCAAGTGAGACTTGCTCACGACATATAAAATATCCTGACAAGAAAATATATAGCTAAGGGGAAATGGGGGGGTAACTGTAAACACCTACTTCACCTATCCTAGGATGACAGTTGGGTTGTAGCTCCTGGTCCAGGCTCTCGCCTCGTACACCCTCCAGAAACACAAGCCCACGCCTTAGGATGTCGCGTCTCGCCGCTTTCTGTACACTGCAGGTCCGTGCTCCTTCCTCTACAGTACGTCGCAGGGTTGAAGTCGGTCTCCTGGCCGTCAACTTTCCTCCCAACTACGGCAGCCAGCCTACGTCTCGGCGGTCGTCGCACGTTTCCCAATTAGTCCTTGTCACTGTACTCCCAGAGGAACTGCCTCTCACCACTACGAAGTCACTGTGAAGTTATCAGCCGTCCCAGACGATACTGCTTAAGCTCCACACGCACAGCACCCGACTTCAGAGCACTTGAAGCTCACTTCACTGTCAATTCCCTCGTCGTCTAGATATATCGCTAGGTATTTGGGAAGACTTCTCGACGTGCTTGCATCCAACTGTTGACTCGTAGGGTTCCACGAAGGTGGGGTTACTGTCAAACTTGACAGGATCGTCGATCACACGTTCAACCTGGTTGACAAGGCGGTCAACCCGGTTCACTCACAGTGGATTGGCCCGGCCACTAAGCTGTCTCTTATACTGGTGAACTGCCAAGGACGTCACACGTCGATGCCCGGCCCACTTCTTGCAACGCACCTGTCCCTGAGCACTTGTTGCTCAATATTCTGTCAATTCCTTATCTGAGCCACATCGGGGTTGCAGGAAGACCTCACAGAGTGCGCGCTAACAACTGGAGACGCTTACATCCACTGGAGTTCGGTAAATCCGTCACTCTGACAGGACGACCGGTCGCACGTCCTGCCTCTCGGACGTGTCGTGAAAGACTGATAGCGCTAAGGCGCCACCACGGCTGGACTCCCCTGCCTATGTGACGTCACTTTTTCCAAAGTCGGTTTTCATTGGCTCCCAGTGCCACGTCGCTGACGGTGACCAATCTGGCAACACTGACGTCACACAGTTTTGGCGGGAGGACAGACTCGCCAGCGCCATTTTGGCTCCCTAAAGGGCCTATCCCACAGGCCAAAATACTATATTTTCGCAAATTTCTCAGCTCATCGAGAATACTGTTCTCTCCCACATATGTTCAATTGATGCCTGCAATGTAGAGAACGCTCGGGAATAGTGGACATGACTCTTACAGCAGGCGTGGGAGAATTAGAAGGGGGGAACACCGTCACAATATATATATATATATATATATATATATATATATATATATATATATATATATATATATATATATATATATCCCAGAAAGCACAACTATCTTCCA
Organism: Procambarus virginalis; assembly: GCA_020271785.1. Classification (NCBI taxonomy): domain Eukaryota; kingdom Metazoa; phylum Arthropoda; class Malacostraca; order Decapoda; family Cambaridae; genus Procambarus; species Procambarus virginalis. Next base: position 11,217 of record WNGS01013859.1, read on the forward strand.
ATAGCTGCCATAACTAGTATGCCTTAACCCACTACACCAAGTCAGACCCTTAAAGAGATAGAGACTTCGAAGCATTTACCTCAAATATCTCCACCTCCCAAGGGCGCCAGATTAGTGAGGGGTCACTCAAGCATTTTTCATCAAGCCACTGTCAATGTGGGAGAACTCGTGTCTATGCTATTAGCACATACTTGTATGAACCACAAGAGAAGATTAACAATCTTTAGACAACACCCACCAGTGGGACTCGAACCCAGAAAGCACAACTATCTTCCAATAGCTGCCATAACTAGTATGCCTTAACCCACTACACCAAGTCAGACCCTTAAAAGAGATAGAGACTTCGAAGCATTTACCTCAAATATCTCCACCTCCCAAGGGCGCCAGATTAGTGAGGGGTCACTCAAGCATTTTTCATCAAGCCACTGTCAATGTGGGAGAACTCGTGTCTATGCTATTAGCACATACTTGCATGAACCACAAGAGAAGATTAATAATCTTTAGACAACACCCCCCAGTGGGACTCGAACCCAGAAAGCACAACTATCTTCCAATAGCTGCCATAACTAGTATGCCTTAACCCACTACACCAAGTCAGACCCTTAAAAGAGATAGAGACTTCGAAGCATTTACCTCAAATATCTCCACCTCCCAAGGGCGCCAGATTAGTGAGGGTTCACTCAAGCATTTTCATCAAGCCACTGTCAATGTGGGAGAACTCGTGTCTATGCTATTAGCACATACTTGCATGAACCACAAGAGAAGATTAACAATCTTTAGACAACACCACCAGTGGGACTCGAACCTAGAAAGCACAACTATCTTCCAATAGCTGCCATAACTAGTATGCCTTAACCCACTACACCAAGTCAGACCCTTAAAAGAGATAGAGACTTCGAAGCATTTACCTCAAATATCTCCACCTCCCAAGGGCGCCAGATTAGTGAGGGGTCACTCAAGCATTTTTCATCAAGCCACTGTCAATGTGGGAGAACTCGTGTCTATGCTATTAGCACATACTTGCATGAACCACAAGAGAAGATTAACAATCTTTAGACAACACCCACCAGTGGGACTCGAACCCAGAAAGCACAACTATCTTCCAATAGCTGCCATAACTAGTATGCCTTAACCCACTACACCAAGTCAGACCCTTAAAGAGATAGAGACTTCGAAGCATTTACCTCAAATATCTCCACCTCCCAAGGGCGCCAGATTAGTGAGGGGTCACTCAAGCATTTTTCATCAAGCCACTGTCATGTGGGAGAACTCGTGTCTATGCTATTAGCACATACTTGCATGACCACAAGAGAAGATTAACAATCTTTAGACAACACCCACCAGTGGGACTCAAACCCGAAAGCACAACTATCTTCCAATAGCTGCCATAACTAGTATGCCTTAACCCACTACACCAAGGACACCTATTTTAAGG
>WNGS01013863.1:0-19907 GCA_020271785.1 Procambarus virginalis
CATAGTCGTCAGGTCTACGAGCGGTTAAGGCCAAGTGAAGATGCAGGTAGCGCTGTTTGTAATCTACACACTCAGACATACTGGTGGGGTGTGTACCTAACAGGGTGTTAAACATCCTTTGAATACTGCTCGTCACTTTGAATTTTCAGGGAAAATTAAGTGCGAAATTTTACTGTATAACCTAGCTCATAGGTTCCAACTAAGCTAACACGTGGTGCAGATGTGGGGGTTTTTCTTTTTTTTACTGTCACGACTGCAATGCGTACGTCGCCAATGTACATGGGCAGACGCTTCACGAAGCTGTCGGAATTAGCAAATAGAAAATACGAGAGCAACCGTACAGGGCCTGGGAGCAAGGTCGAGTTAGAGTCCTTGTGGGTCTCTTCTCAGACTAGCCTCACCTGGTCCTGCTCCACGTTTGTCGTTGGAATCTCCTCAATGATGTAAACACTTTAAGGGACTCCTAGGGTCCTCATCAAATTTATAGTTTAGTGACTTACAGGCAACTCGGGTTGAAGACACCTAGAGCTGAAGGCTGGAGTAATATTGGCAGTATTCAGAGTGGTTCAACGGAAACAATGCATAAAGCTTAACAGTAGTTTATTTACTAACTAACCACTAATACACAGGGTGCTTGATTTACTTTCGATTGGCGTCAGCAAAGCTATGGTTGCATTAGCGAGACTCTTGACGTCTGGCTAATCGACTCGTATCCACTCGTGGAGAAACACCTAACTTAACACAGTTGACAGCCAATCACTAACACGGCAACCTAACTGCCGGTATGCAAAGGGATCACAAGAGTTCCAACGGATACTCGGTAATGATGCTATGCAATAAATCAACAAATACACTGTCAATGGGACAGGCAATAACATGCACAATAATAATCACACAATAACTAAATGTGTGGTGTATGTGAAGCTCACATTCACAGACGAGTGAAATGCCGTGATACCACACAGATAAACACGCATTCACCGTCGATTCACCTATAACCTGCGACAGGTATAAGAAGGTGAGAACTGTGGTTGACCCCTCAGATCAACACAGACACAATAAAACACCGACAAGATCTTGTACTTACAGATAAGGTACCTTTCCTTACGCACTCACTCAGACTCGTTTATACAAGCACTCGTAGGTGGCCTGATAGCTGGTTTCGCTCGTAGACACGGAGGGTACTCGCAGTATCTTGAGATGATTTCGTGAGTAGGGGCGTGCTGTATGCTTAACAGACAGACACACGCGCACACACTGGCACTGACGGTGCTAAGGTGGTGACGTCACGTAGAAGCTAGGGCGGCGGGCGCTCGAGGTACTGAGGTACACGCTCAGGATGAGTGGCGGCTGGCGGCTGCTGTGGTACACCATGCAGGTACACTTGTGGTAAGGTCACACACACAGGTTACTTAGGCGGCGGCACTGCCTTAGTTCACTAAGTCACTCACGACAATCTTTGTCACCAGGGGTTACCTGATACCAGTCTGTTTCGCTCTGGAGATTTGTCACTTTAGGCTTCTAAACAATATATTCCCACTCATGATTCTGGCGAGTGTGTGGTATATCGCAAAGGCGCTGAGTTAACTTGACGGTGAGGGATAGACGGTGTTCAGTCTATTGGACGGTAGAACAGAACACGTCCTCTGGGTATGGTCTCTCTCACGTGAATGAGTTTGCAAGGGTGCCGGGCATCTCGTGGCACACGACACAAAAGAAGTTACAATTTGACCAATAGCATTGCAGCAAATGAGCGGGAACCAATCATATTAGCTCGTTCGATGAGCAGTAGCAGGAGTGACGTCATGAACACGTCATATCTGTTATTCTCCATGCGCCGGTTGAGGTTGACCCCAGAGGTCAGACGCTGCTGGCGCCTTCCCCTCTCACACTCTCCTTTAGGCCATGTACTCACTGACCCTATGGTGGCAAGTATGCTTAGCTCCCTGTATCTACTTTGTGCCTAGACATACGGTGGCCTACGTATTTTAACAGTGTTCCTGGTTAAGTGGGCATTCTGGAGATACCCAACATGCTAGGTCACTATCCAGGATTAAGAGAGATAGGCTTTGTGCACGAAGATCTGTGCACTGCAATGCCATTCAAGTCAGCTGTGGGAGCATCTTGGGAGACATACTCCCACAATTACTAACATTCTTAAGCACAACTGGCAAATACTTCGTCTGGTGATTTGTTTGGTTTGAGTTTAATAATGTTTAATAACAATAAAACAGAGAATGACTGAGACAATTCTTAGGTTCAAACGCTTTACCCCCAAGAGCTTAATAAAAAAAATTCAAGTTATTGAACGATTTTTATTTGAATTGTTCTACCGGAAAGATATTTAGAGAAGTTTTTTAGTGATTATGTATGTGCTGTTTAGAAGCAGCAAATCTGGATGGTCTCTCTCTCTCGAGTCCTGCTGCCAGATTGGGTTAAAAAATCAATCTCTGTGGCATAGTGGAAAAGCACTCGTTTGTACAGTATCTACCGGGGAGAATTGACCAGGTGCCAATCCTTAACAGTAGCCTAGCTCCGTTCACCCAGCAGTGAATGGGTACACGATTTGGAGGGTTGTATTCCAGGGTCAAAATTAGGATTAAGGACATGCCCGAAACGCTATGCGTGGTAGTGACTTTACAAGAATGTAAGAACTCTTGTATATATAAATAAAATAACTAAATAAAAAAGTAGCAAATTAGGCTAGTTAGTTCTGACTGATCTCATAAATCAACTCATCATCCTTATAGACGTTGGGCTACTAATGTTAAAGTCAATGATTGATTAGTTATCCACATATAAATGTAATATGTGTAAATGACAGCTGCGTCAAGCAGCCTGGTGGACCAAACTACAAACCGGAGGAGGCCTGGTCCTCGGGGGTAATTAGCTTTGGGTAATTACACAGACCCCTTGAGTGACGTGATGCATATGGGGGGGCACAGTAAACTAAGACTCACAGGATGAGTATGTGGTTCAAAATATATACAATATATATATATATATATATATATATATATATATATATATATATATATATATATATATATATATATATATATATATATATATATATATATATTGGTGTATACTGGCAGCAGGTTTTCTTTTAAACATGTCTCATTGAATATGACCGCATATTCTGTATTTACTATCTTCTGATTTAGGTCTTCTATCCCTCTAACTATTTTCTTAGCATCAGGGCTTAGCTGAAATAGGAAATATCCTATTTCAGCTAAGCCCTGATGCTAAGAAAATAGAGGGATAGAAGCCCTAAATCAGAAGATAGTAAATACAGAATATGCGGTCATATTCAATGAGACATATATATATATATATATATATATATATATATATATATATATATATATATATATATATATATATACAATATATGACAAAATTTTTAAAGTATATTTTATGTTTCTGAATTTCTCGTGATATATAATATATAAGGCTTATACTTAAGTTAAGAGCTGTACTTGTAGATGATATTCCCCGGTTTGGCACCTTCTTTTGAAAATTACTTGCTTGTGGCTGACATATATAATCTGACTGTGTCAGCCATAATTCACCTAGACATCGATCCTGCGCCATATGATGATAGAGTGCAATTACGGTAATATTGCAACTTTATAGGAAATCATAAATATATCTTGGTTCTTATATTTGAAATATTGTTACATTCAACGTTTGAAAACAAAGTTTATATCTGTATTTTTAATAAAATATAAAACATTAATGTTTATCAACTCATCTCTGTTAGTTTAGTTCATTTATTATGCAGCCCATACCCATCTTGTGGGCAGTAGTGGAAAGGGTTACAGAGGCACATAATGGGCTGAGGGACTGACGTGCTTATCTCTGAAGCTAGACACAGATATAATGAAATAATCAATGATGGAGTCAGAGTCTGTCTGCTGTGGATTCCTTCCCATATTGGTCTCCGAATGCATGATAGAACTGATGAGTTGGCCAAGACTTTTGCTCGTAAAGAGGGAATTGATTACCAACTTGGACTGCCTTTGAGCAGCCTGAGGGCAGCAATATCCCAGGAACATCAACTAAATTTCAGAGACTTGAGGCAAAGTGAAATTCGCACCAGTTACCCCATCTATCATCATTCTATTATGCAGGAGGTACCACAAGTATATGGGTCATCCAATAATGCTAGCAGATTTCTAGAAGTTACCACTGTTAGGCTTAGGCTCGGCTACAAGTACTACTGGGAATTTGTAACATCTGCTGATGTAGATTTGACTAAATGTAAACTCTGTCAGCAGAACTATTCGCATACTTTGCGTCATTATATAATGGAATGTGAAAAAAATCGCGGAATTTAGAGATAACACCATCAATAGTGTCCCAGAAATGTGTAAGTACTTCATTCATATTGATGTGCTGCCTGAAATCTTAGCGAAGTATCCAAAATTTCCTTACTGTAAGTTATGCATGCACATGACTGTAAAGCTGCCGCCCAGTTGGGTGGGTGTGGAGCACATGACTGTAAAGCTGCTGCCCAGTTGGGTGGGTGTGGAGCAAGACTAGTAACTGTGCGACTCCTCATAGATGTAAAGTGCCTTGTATAGTGACTGTTGTGAGCCTCTTGTTGAATCACTTGTGACACAAAAGATTACTGATGTGTGTATTTGTGTGGGTGATTAAATATGTATGTGTATGTATATTTGTATACGTATGTATATGTACATGTTTGCATAATTATGTGTACATTAATAATTTTGTAACTAGCGTCAAAAGATTATTTGCTTAGCTAAACGAACTAAAGGGTTCAGTTCCTGAACCGATTATGTGCTTCTGTAATCCTTTACACCACCGCCCACGGGATGGGTATTATGGGGTGCATAATAAAGAAAGAAAATGAATGGACCGAACCCCACAATTCATTTAGCTAAGCAAGTTACAATCTTGATGAGCTAGTTACAAAATTCACTATAAGTCGTCACATCATAATTGGGTTCGAGATCGACCACAAGTAGTGCGTTACATAATTTATCAGTATTGTGCAGCCTGTGATCCCCGCCTGGCTGGATACTGATACCTAGGTAGTTTTCATGTGTCCGGACACCGGCGATAAGGTGGTATTATTTATTTAACTTTAGAGATATTTATTTTTAAATGTTGTCACATTAACGGCTACATCTTCCTTTCTTCTGACATATAGATTTTTAAGATTAATTAAAATATATGGAAACTAATTATACAATTTATTGGCTGGTGTGCAGGGCTTCACGCTCTCAGAGCTAGCCATCAAGTAACTATCAAAACGCATATATCTTCGTTTTCACTTCAGTTATATTTATGACAAAGGATTTTAAATGTAGCCTATATTTCTACCTTTCTGATGACATAAATACTTTCGTTAATTACAATATCTAGATCAAACTAACATTGATTTTCAAAAGGTTGTATATTTTCCATCAATGGAGAGCATCAGCCAAGAAGCCTTCTTTAAAATAGGAATATCTTTCCTCACCCAATAAGATCTAATCTCTGAATAAAACGCAAAAAACGACTTGATTGTAACCTATCCACCGCTGCCCATTGGATGGGGGGAGAGGGGGTTATGTGTAGGATAAACATATCAATTGTGACACTATAGCCATCCATATATGTCAGTTGCTTAAATTATAAACAGTACTTGTGGTCGGTCTCGAGCCCATTGTTGATGTGACAATGTGCATTGACTTTTGTAACTAGCTTATGAAGATTATAACTTGCTTGGCTATATGAATTGTGGGGCTCTTTCCCTGAGCCCATTATGTGCCTCTGTAACACTCCACTATCGCTCATAGGATGGGTATGGGGTGCATAATAAATGAACTAAACTAAGCTCTGCCTTTTTGATAACATATACAATTATAAGCTTTATTTGTGAATCTTAATTAATTAAACAATATATCACAGAGCCTGTAGGGTTCGGTGAGATGAGCAAAGAGACATGGGAGATTTTACATAAGTACAGTACATGGTAGTTTAAGTAGCGAACGCATGTCAACGAATAACGAGTATATATAACAAACTATTGTCCTATGAAGTCGATTTAACTTCCAAACATATATTTTTTAATAAATGTTAAACGTTTTCTGGCTAGTTATGTTAGATTTTATTAAAAATACGTATTTTACTTGTTAACATTATAATTTAAATTTGTGATGATTTGTGCAGAGAAGTGCGACAACTGGATATGCCAACAAACACTTTCTAAACAACGATATATCTTGGATAAGTCGCTCCACAACATTGACGCTTGGACCGTCGACTTCCTTTGATGCTACTTATTTACTTATTTCATAACAAAATTATATTGGTTTGGAGTAAATATATGTTTTCTCATGTTCTGCATTCAGCACCCACATTATAGTGAGTAAATATACCATATTACTTCATTACTTTGTGACGATAATCTCTTCCCAGAGATTTAGCCTGCTCTATTTTATCATCGTCACGTTCTCAACAATATTCAAGATACGTTTCATAGTGGCTTAACGTATATATCAAGACAGCCACACGCACCTGCAACTCCCTCCTCCCCCCCACTTCTGCACACCTGGTCGCGCCGACTGCTACAGTCCCAGCCAAACTGCCTGTTACTGGTCAACCTGCATTCTCATTGGCCGCTCGAGAACACACCACTCCAGTCCTACGCCAATCACATTCCTCGCCAAGCCAATGTCAGGACCGCCAGCAGTTCTCCAACCAGAATATCTTGTGCTCTCACGCTATGAACACCTAAGTTGACTCACCTCGTGTGATCAAATAGAGGCTTATAGCTAGCGCATATATTCCCAGCACTAATATCATTATTATTTTTACTTGTTATTGTATGTCACTTCTCCTCCCTTTAACGTAATCTAGTTTTATGTTCAGTTATTTTTCCACTTGTTGTTCTGCACCCTTAAGCCAAGATTTTTGCCTTTATTTCAATTTGTTTTTTAGTGTTATTAAAGAGCATTGTTTATTTTTGTGTTTTGTCTCTTCCCTTACCTTACCACAGATTATCAAACACGCAGTCATTCTTTTTTTTTCCTTTTTTTTTCTTTGTGATTCTTATATGTGGCCTGGCCTTAACATCTGCCAGTGGAAGACTGCCGAACACCATACTCCACTACTTTACCGTCACATATAATTGGGGCCTGTCCGGGAGCTGCACTCAGGTATTGGTAATTGTGGTAAGAGTACTTGGCTTTCATTCCCTTGCTTTTAAGATTTACATTAATTACTTTTATATGGTGCTGTGTTTATTGTGCATTACGGGAGTAGCATATGGTGAGTGTGAGACAACTTTGGATTACGTGGTGACTGTAGGCCTCAGTCATACTCTTAATTGGTCGTCTCCCCCTTCCTTGTTATTACCCGTGTTTAACATCTTTTGTCCCTCAGATATTTCTCACATTTTTGACAGATTATCACATAGGTACCCTGGTACTGTGGTCTGTCTCCGGGTCAATAGCACCTAAATTCTGCAATCCGACTCTAGGAGGAAATAGAGGGCCAAAGTTCCTCTGGCACGAACTTTTATTAGCGAGTTGGGACCTCGCCGATAGTTCTCGTCACCAGTTGACACTCGCACCCCTACTCGTTGGTCAGAATTGATGGTACTTACTCAAGGTAGGGAATTGTCTTTCTTTCTCTTGAGCACGAAGTATGCTAATTCTGTAAGTACCATATTCAATTTCAGTGGGTACCTTGCTTATGTTCTATAATGACTCGGCAAGGTATGACTACATTTTTGGACTACCTCATTTATTTTGAAACCATTTAGTGTTTCACTTGTCTTTTGAAACTCAGTTTCAACTAATTAGTAGGATTTTCTTGCCTTTATCCTCCCACAGTGAGTACCAGGTACAAGATTTCCTGCGACTTTAATCATTTACCATATTGAATTAACTTTAATTATTAACAATTCCACAGGATAGGTATCAGTTGCCACGTTTCCTGTTTCTGGCATTCACCATATTCTCACAGTATATTCGTGTCTCTTCATTTATTTGCCATTTTTCACAATGTTTCGTATCCAAGCTTTTAAGGCAGATCCAGAAAGTGAAATTGGGAACTTGTGTCGTGCTAGGAGGGTCGAATTGATAACTCTTGCACATGAGTATCACTTGGAAGTTCCCCCTGGAGCCAACAAATATGCCATACATAATATAATTTTGGATCACCTTGAGGATGAAGGTATTATAGATTCTAATACTCACGAACAATATACCATTTCAGATAAGCAAGATTTGACGGCAATGAAACTCAAAATCGAGCTCGCAAAGATCGAGAAAGAGCAACAGCAGTAAGCCGCCATACAGCAACAACAGGAAGCAGCTGCCATCAGAAAGGAAGAACAAGAGCGTGAAGCTACACTCAGAAAGGAAGAACAAGAGCGTGAAGCTGCAATCAGAAAGGAAGAACAAGAACGAGAAATCCGCCTCAAAGAGTGTGAGGCAGCCCTAGCAAAGGAAGCAGCTGCCATAAGGAAAGAAGAGAGTGAAAGAGAAGCTCTACTCCTTCAAGGACAACAAGAACGTGAGTTGGCCTTATTCAAAGAGCGTGAAAAAGTATAACTTGAAGTAAAACAACGACAACTCGAGATGCAGCGTGAACACGACAAACGGCAGGCAGAAACAGCTCTAGACTGTCGTAACAGAGAACTCACGATGGACGCTACACACCAAGCTCAACTCCAACAAGCTGCAGCTAGCCTTCCTCAAATTTTCAATGTCTCACATGCAAGTAAGTTAATGCCCCCGTTCATAGAAACGGAGGTTGATGTTTTCTTCACAACTTTTGAGACTCTTGCTAATCAACTTAGTTGGCCTGACGACCAATGGGCTACCCTTCTCCGAGTACATTTAACAGGTAGAGCAGCAGTCACACTCAGCACTTTGGCATCGGAAAACGACTACAACACCTTAAAGCAAGCTGTGTTGGACGCCTACCTTCTCTCCACCGAAAGCTATCGACGAAAGTTCCGTGACTACGTAAAGGCAAGTACCACCACCTTCTTAGAATTTGCTAACACCAAAAGAAGATATTTCATGAAATGGCTGGAGGCAGCACATGTCTCTACTTTTCCAGAGCTCGTCAACCTCATGTTGGTTGAAGAATTCTTGAGGCGTGTACCTCCTCCTGTCCGCCAATACTTAGCAGACAAGGAAGAGACCGATTTGGTGAGATGCGCGAAGTCAGCTGACACTTACAGCCTCATCCACAGACTGACACCAGAACAACCTACCAGTAAGAAGTCTTGGTACAGTTACGAGAAAGCGAGCCCAGATCAAGGTACCTCTCAACTGTACTGCAGGTATTGTCGATTATATGGACACACCATAGAAAAATGTGGTAAGTCCCAATCTAAAGGAAACCCAGAACTTAAGAACAAACCACTCACCCTAAGTCCGGTAAGCCTGTAATGAATGTTGGTGTTCATTTTAATGATCTCTCTCTTTTTAGCAAGCATCTGTATCCAGGAACTATCTCTACCCACGGTTCAGATTCAGAGGGACGTTTTGGACTTAAGATCTTGCGGGACACAGCGGCTCTACAATCGATCGTCTTGAAATCAGCTGTGCCCAACGTCGCCTACACAGGAGAGACGGTATTCATCACTGACCTTACTGCTACTACTCCTTATCCTCTTGCCAGAGTCCACCTGGATTGTCCCTTCGTGACCGGTGAAGTCCAAGTCGCCGTCAGGGAAAAGCCTTTTCCCATGCCTGGAGTGCAACTTCTCCTGGGCAACGACTTGGCAGAAGACCTACAACTGACCAACCTGATCGTCAAGGACAAACCCCAGGTGGGTAACTCTGTGTTGGATAACCCAATTTTTAAGCATGTTCCAGCAAAGGTTCAAGAGAGTGATGAAGTTTCTCCTCCTGTTATGGTGACCACCCGTGCTCAAGCTGCACGACCACAGCCAGCTGACTCTACTGCAACCGCTGTCCCTCAAGACCCTTCGAAACTACCCCCTAATCTGACCGCTTTGGAGTTCCGTAAGTTACAGAGAGATGATCTTACCTTGACACCATTATTCTTTCAGGCTGAGACCCAATCCGACAGTGTTCCTGGGTTCTTTATGGAGAACGAATTACTCTATCGCAGATATAGACCCAGTAAACTGAAGGAAGAGGACGATTGGGCGAACGTTGAACAGCTAGTGATTCCTACCAGCCTGCGGCCCACGATTCTACACCTGGTCCACGGAGCTCTATCACACTATGGGTTTAACAAGACATACCATGGGATTCGTCAAGATTACTACTGGCCAGGTATGGTTAATGACGTAAAACAGTTTATTCAACAATGCCACGTGTGCCAGAAAGCCGGGAAACCCAATGTTTCAGTTCCCAGAGCATCACTGATACCCATCCAGGTGCCTGAGGAACCATTCCACAGACTTATTATTGACTGTGTTGGTCCTTTGCCTCGGACCAGTGCCGGCAACGCCTATATCTTAACCATCCTGTGTCCTACCACCAGATTCCCGATAGCAGTTCCAGTGAAAAATATTACAGCTGCTACAGTGGTGAAGAATTTACTGAAAATCTTCACCCAGTATGGATTTCCGAGGGAGATTCAGAGCGACTGCGGCACCAACTTCACCAGTGATCTCTTCAAACGGACTCTGGAGGAGTTCAACATCAAACAGGTACTGTCCAGCCCCTATCATCCTGCTTCACAGGGTTCTCTTGAACGTAGTCATCAGACTATCAAGGCACTCTTAAAAAAGTTTTGTAATGAGACCTCAAAGGATTGGGATAGGCAACTTGATCTCATCATGTGTTTTTTCATAAGTCTTCCCAACGAGTCACTAGGAGTATCTCCTTATGAGATGCTCTACGGACGTAAGTGCCGTACACCTCTCAAGGCTTTCAAGGATTCTCTACGTGATGCCACCTTCAGTGAGCATCAGAATGTGCCCCAGTTTCTTCAAAACCTCCGACACATTCTAGAGAGGGTCCATTCCTTTGCCAGCAACAACCTACAGAAAGCCCAAGAGAGGATGAAGACTCGTTACGACCAGCACTGCCAAGTATGGAAGTTTAAACCGGGAGACTTAGTTCTTGCCTATTTCCCTATCCCAGGTTCTCCTTTACAAAACAGGTTTTCAGGACCCTATCGTGTTAAGGAGTGCCGGAACAACTTCAACTACGTTCTCGAAACCCCTGATAGGCGGCGGAAGACCCAGCTGTGCCACATTAACCTGCTGAAACTTTACCAGGGTGTTCCTCCCACTGTGCTAACCACCTATTCCACATTTACAGGACCATATAGCCACAGTGAGACCTTCCCTGCTTCTCCTTCCGAAAGCACTGACACTGAGACAGCACTTTCTAATTCGGATATCCTTTCTAACATCAATGCTCATTTTCAGGACGATAATAGTGCTTCCCTCATCAAACTCATCAGAGAACATCAGGAGTTGTTTCGAGATGATCCCCAAAAGTGTACTGTGACTCGGCACGACATCCAACTGCTACCTGACACCCGGCCGATTCGCCAACCGTTCTACCGAATCAGCCCTAGCAAAACGGAAGTCATGCGTGCTGAGGTACAGTATCTCTTGGACCATGGACTGGCTACCCCCTGTGAGTCCCCCTGGGCCTCACCATGCATCCTGGTACCCAAACCTCACGGCAGAATCCGTCTTTGCACGGACTATAGGAAATTAAATAATGTCACCGTGAAGGACGCATACCCGTTACCGAGGATAGATGATATCCTTGATGCCATTGGTAATGCCCGCTACCTGTCTCAAGTGGACTTACTCAAGGGCTATTATCAGGTGTGTTTAACGGAGCGAGCTAAGGAACTGTCTGCTTTCATCACCCCTTTCGGACTTTTCAGATATAACCGGCTTCTCTTTGGACTCTGCAATGCCCCAGCCACCTTTCAGAGAGCTGTCAACCACGTCATCCAGGGCTTGGACAACACCTACGCCTACTTGGATGATATCGTTGTAGCATCCAACACCTGGAGCGAACACCTACTCCAGCTACAACGATTGTTCGCCAAGCTCCTGAAAGCCGGCCTCACCATCAATCTGGGCAAGTCCACCTTCGCGAAAGGTAAAGTGCGGTATCTGGGTCATGTTATAGGGAGTGGCAGCCTAGCTCCGTTAAATATCCATATTCAAGCCATCCAACAGTATCCACAGCCTACTACCAGGAAGCAGCTCCTGCGCTTCCTTGGTCTTGCTTCTTATTACCGTAGGTTTGTGAAGAACTTTAGCACTGTTGCAACACCCTTAATCGCCTTAACTAGTCCCAAGCAGTGGTATAATTGGACCAGGGAGCAAACCGTTGCCTTCGAACAACTCAAATTCCTCCTCTGTTCTAATCCTATTCTCGCCTCACCAGATACAACGAAGCCTTTCATCCTCCACGTCGACGCCAGTGGTACCGGCATCGGGAGCGTCTTAATGCAGCAACGAGGCGAGGAGGTTCTACCTGTCAGCTACTACAGCTACAAGTTGAAGCCTCATCAGAAAAACTACAGCACTATAGAAAAGGAACTCCTCTCCATCGTCCTGAGCCTGCAACACTTCGCACCATATCTGCAAAGTGCTACGTCCACTACCATCTATTCGGACCACAACCCTTTAAGATTCCTACATCAAGCCCAATTTAATAACCAACGTCTGCTGCGATGGGCTTTATATCTCCAAGGCTTCAATTTAAAGATCTGATACATCAAGGGGCCTGATAACATCATCGCTGACGCCCTCTCCAGAGTGCATGAGGTAGAGGCAGCTCCACCTCCCACTCTACCTCCCGAGAACGTGACTTCACCAGAACCGCAGGCTTCGGGGGAGAGTTGTGACGATAATCTCTTCCCAGAGATTTAGCCTGCTCTATCTTATCATCGTCACGTTCTCAACAATATTCAAGATACGTTTCATAGTGGCTTAACGTATATATCAAGACAGCCACACGCACCTGCAACTCCCTCCTCCCCCCCACTTCTGCACACCTGGTCGCGCCGACTGCTACAGTCCCAGCCAAACTACCTGTTACTGGTCAACCTGCATTCTCATTGGCCGCTCGAGAACACACCACTCCAGTCCTACGCCAATCACATTCCTCGCCAAGCCAATGTCAGGACCGCCAGCAGTTCTCCAACCAGAATATCTTGTGCTCTCACACTATGAACACCTAAGTTGACTCACCTCGTGTGATCAAATAGAGGCTTATAGCTAGCGCATATATTCCCAGCACTAATATCATTATTATTTTTACTTGTTATTGTATGTCACTTCTCCCTTTAACGTAATCTAGTTTTATGTTCAGTTATTTTTCCACTTGTTGTTCTGCACCCTTAAGCCAAGATTTTTGCCTATATTTCAATTTGTTTTTTAGTGTTATTAAAGAGCATTGTTTATTTTTGTGTTTTGTCTCTTCCCTTACCTTACCACAGATTATCAAACACAGTCATTCTTTTTTTTCCTTTTTTTTTTCTTTGTGATTCTTATATGTGGCCTGGCCTTAACATCTGCCAGTGGAAGACTGCCGAACACCATACTCCACTACTTTACCGTCACAACTTAAATAATGCTAGGAGAGTTTGAGTAGCTTTGGGTCTTTAGTGGACAGAATCTCCAATAGATGGGGCGAGAGTCGCCCCGTCTCTCTCGCCCGAGCAAGAGTCGAAACTTAATTTATAATTGATATATCTTTGTCCTCGAACATGATATATTTTATTTGGTGCAATCATAATAATGTTCATATCTCGGTCTTTCTGGAGGCATATAAGACTTTAAGCTTTATTAGCGTATCTTTGTTAATTATACAATATATCGGCAAGTGCATAGGCGTCTGTACTTCATGCCCAACAAGCTACTGAGCGCTACTCTAAAAACATATGTATCTTCACTTGAGCTATAAATATGTCTATTGTAATGTATATACAATGAAGCTCATATTTCTATCTTGCTTAAGACATGTATAACATTTGTGTTTATTAACGAATTTACGTGAAATAAACATTGATCTGAGAGAGAGTTGCTCTGTCGTTCAGTCTGTACGGGGTTGGAGCTCCGTAATTTTTAAAATACATGTATCTTCATTAGAACTTTAAATATGTCTATGGTAACGTGTTTAAAGTGAAGCTTATATGTCTGCCTTTCGTGAGACATATAAAACATATATGTTTATTAACGAATTCACGTGAAATATACATTGTTCTGAGAGAGAGTTGCTCGGTCGATCGATCTGTCCGTGGTCGGAGCTCGGCTATTATAAAAGTACACCTATCTTCGCTTTAAATTTAAATATGCCCATGGTAAGGTATTTAGAATGAAGCTTATATTTATATCTTTCTTGTGGCATATAAAAACTCTTACGTTTATTAAGGAATCTGCGTGAAATAGGCATGGTTCTGAGATGAATGCTGCGGTTTTCGAGCTCGACGAGCGATGAAAACTGCCTCTTTTATACAACTACAAATATCTTCGGTTTTACTTAAAATATTTGTCTGGTAGACGTTTCACAGATAGATCACGTTTTTGTTTTTTTTCTGATTAATAAATAATTTTGGTTTAATAAGACATCAATATGTTTTCAACAAAATTCCTTCGGCGTTCGTCTTTTCCAACATGGGCGACCCTTTTGGAAACGCGATACTTGGGTTAACCCATCCCATAGTTGGGTCTGTTTCCATTATGGTTCGGAACATTTGTTACTTTTAAAATGCTAAGCTAACCTACATACCTAAATACATAGATACACAGATTTACGTATGCCCTACATAAAGTGTTCGAAGTGTCATGAATGTGCATTTACAAAGGTGTAATGCAATTCTGATCAGCTTCCATATGTACTTTATACACTTGCATATACATACACACACACACACATATATACGTACATATACATATATACATGCATATATATACATACACATGCATTCACATACATTTGTCTCTTTTACTCTGACAGGGTGAGATAGCTGACAGAGAAACTAGTGTGCAATTAAGCACTTAATCACTGAAGGTGATTAAGGTGCTTTTACAAGCTCAGGTTATATAGTTACATCACATACATACATTGTATACATGATACATTACATGGTCAATCTTGGATACAAGTCCAATATATCATCAAGTGTTCCAGTAGTCATATAGTAATTATACACAGTTCAGCATACCTCAGCCCAGGAGGGCGAAAGTCAGACAATATGGGACATTCTACAATATAATGTTCAAGAGTGCATGTTTTCTGTTTCACAAAGTTGACACATTGTGTACTCAAATCAAATGTCAAAACAAATGTTTATTTAGGTACTCGACATTTGAGTTTTGAGAAAGCTGCCAGATACGTCTATATCCCAGGCGAATTCTGGCCACTATAACATCACATTGCCGGGTTCTTGTTCTTGTTCTGTATGTGTGCACTGTATGTACTAGCCTTATCTATATCTCCATCACTCTCTGTACAATCACTTGTATGTATGTACCTTACCTAAATAAACATTTTCATTTTCATTTTCATTTTCATATTAGTCCCATATGTGAAGGTCTCCTCACGATATCTATCATAATATTTAATGCTACAACTTTCAGGTCTTTGTGAATTTGTTAGGTCGGTGAGATCTTCATTAGATATTTGTTTAAGTATTCTCTTTGTCACTGCTAATGAAACACCCATATCAATTTCTGCCACTGGTTTTCTACAAGCTGTCTTTGCAAGCATATCAACAGTGTCATGCCTTGAGATGCCAACATGTGATGGTATCCATAGGAATTTAATTTCAAATCTGTTTTCTTTAGCAGCTAAAACATTCACTCGAATATCACTGACTATTTTATGGGTGTCACTGCTATGTGCGTTCAATGCCAGGAGTGCACTCTGCGATAGTGGGCGGTAGTGGACCCCCTACCGACCCTGTGGAAGGCAGTGGACCCTATATACTAATCCTGTGGGCGATACTGGACCCTATACTCATCCTGTGGGCGGCAATGGACGCCATACACATCCAGTGAGTGTTATTGGACCCCATACCCATTCTATGGGTGGACGTGATCCCAATACCCCTCCTGCGGGTGGATGTGACCCCCCCATACCCATACTGTGGGTGGTATTGGACGCCTTACTCACCTAACAGGTGGTAGTGGACAATATACCCATCCTATAGTTGCTATAGTAGACACCAAACCATCTTGTTTGCCGTAGTTTACCCCATAGACATTCCAACGTAGCATCGTTTTCTGTTATCGTTCTTACAAAACATTCTTTAAATATGTTTAAAGCATAGACTTCAGTACTCTCATCAGTACTTCATCAGTACTCTCTGTACTTCATCAGTACTCTCTGTACTGATGAAGTACAGAGAGTACTTCATCAGGGGAGCCGGTCGGCCGAGCTGACAGCACACTGGACTTGTGATCCTAGGGTCTTGAGCTCGATCCCAGGTGCCGGCGAGAAACAATAGGCAGAGTTTCTTTCACCCTATGCCCATATGTTACTTAGCATTAAAATAGGTACCTGGGTGTTAGTCAGCTGTCACGGGCTGCTTCCTGGGGGTGGAGGCCTGGTCGAGGACCGGGCCGCGGGGACACTAAAGCCCCGAAATCATCTCAAGATAACCTCATGAACGAAACACTCACGTTGCCTTCCTTGACCTCGAAGCTGCTTTTGACGCAGCTAATAGAGAACACGTCATTGAGCAACTAGCTTTTAGTCAGGGGAGATGTGTTGAGGATTATTTGAGTAACAGAACTGCCGCAGTCATCTATAAGGGGGTTAAGAGTAGTTATAATACCCCCTTTGAATTACGCACACCACAAGGAAGGGTCTTAATTCAGTCCTATGCTTTTCAATGTGAGGATGTATAAAATAATATCTGACATAACTACTCAAGTTGATGAGGCTGTCATCTGCTATGCAGACGACATTTGCGTCATTGCAAATAGTGGCAACCGGCTGCAGACTATCCTTGATACACTTGCAAATAAATGTATTGAATGTGGGTTTATCGTCTCCACAGGTAAAACCAGGACCTTATACCCCACCCCAAAAGAAATAACCTCATGTTTTTTAATGTCAATAAAAACCCAACATGCAAAATAGACACTTGGAATGTTGCAACATCCATTATAAGCAACATTAATAATACAAAAAGCAAGAGTTTCAGAGGGTTCACACTGCTCCACCAGAGGCCGACCCCACACTAATAGTCCCTCTCAACCCAAACCTGGACAGCACCCGCACTTTGACAGCTCTCACACTGGCCACCGAACCTGCAGGGCAACCAACTCTAGGCCATGACCTAACCACCCCAACGCCTAACCCAGCTCAGACAGGAGCAATGGAAACTAAAATAATTAACGACACAACAACCCCGAAATTATTCAACCCCCCACTATGTGTCCTACGGGATCAATATAGTCAACAACGACCCCAGAAAGACAACTTTTCAAGTTCCAATGCTGGACCCAATATTTATAAAATAAAAATAAATAAATATGTTTATTCAGGAAAGGTACATACATAAAGTGATTTTACATAAGTGGATTTATAGATAGAGCTAGTACATACAATGCCTAAAGCCACTATTACGCAATGCGTTTCGGGCAAGAAAAACATTAATATCTAAAACTTAAATACTAATTGAGCAAAAAGAATAAAATGTATTGAGAACAGATACAAATAAAGATAAAAAAAAAAAGGGGGAACATGACAGAAAAAGCAGCACAAATACAATAGGTAGACAAACAGCGTTGAATAAAAAAAAAAAAATAACATACATGGGTTGACAATAGAGTGGTAAGGTAGGTTACAGGGAATTAATCAGGTAGTGTTTAGTTTTAATCTTAAACTGGTTGAGAGAGGTACAGTCTTTAACATGGTTGGGAAGGTCATTCCACATTCTGGGTCCCTTGATTTGTAGAGCATTTCTAGTTTGATTAAGTCGTACTCTTGGAATATCAAAACTGTATTATTTCTGGTGTGGTGCTCATGGGTTCTGTTACAGCTTTCAATGAAGCTTTTGAGGTCAGGATTGGCATTACAGTTCAGCGTTTTATATATGTATAATACACATGAGAGAATGTGCAGTGACTTAATATCTAACATATTCAGAGATTTGAGTAGGGGTACCGAGTGATGTCTGGGGCCAGAGTTGGATATTGTCCTAATAGCAGCTTTGTGTTGAGTAATAAGAGGACGTAAATGATTTTGGGTAGTAGAACCCCAAGCACAAATACCATAGTTGAGATATGGATAGATGAGGGAGTAATAGAGAGTCACCAGGGCAGGGCGGGGTACATAATATCTGATCTTAGAAAGAATGCCAACAGTTTTTGAAACTTTTTTTGATATATTTAGAATGTGACCCTGGAAATTAAGCTTGTGATCAATGAGAACGCCAAGGAATTTGCCATCTAATTTGTTACAAATTTGGGTATTGTTAATCTTGAGATTTATTTGATTAGAGGATTTATTGCCAAACAGAATATAGAAAGTTTTGTCAATGTTAAGGGTGAGTTTGTTGGCAGTTAGCCAAAGATGGACTTTATTAAGCTCGGTATTTACTGTGGCATTTAGAGCAAGGGGGTCAGGACTGGAGTAAATGAAAGTTGTGTCGTCAGCAAATAGAATTGGTCTAAGGTGTTGGGAGGCATTTGGAAGGTCATTAATGTAGATGAGAAAGAGGAGAGGGCCAAGTATACTGCCCTGAGGAACACCAATGTTGATGGGTAGGGTAGGAGAAATTGAATTGTTCACAGAAACATACTGGAGTCTGTCAGTAAGGTAAGATTTGAGGTATTGCAGGGAGAGTCCTCTGACTCCATAATGATGTAATTTAAGAAGAAGGTTTTGGTGGTTGACAGTGTCAAAAGCCTTACGCAGGTCCACAAATAACCCAACAGGGAACTCATTTTTATCAGGAGCTGCATGAATTAGGTTAATCATACTAATAAGTGCATCGTTAGTGCTTTTTTTAGGTCTGAAGCCATATTGGCAAGAGCTAAGTATATTGTGCTTGGCTAGATAAGAGTAGAGCTGCTCTACTCTATTTGAAGTTTTGCATCTTGTCAAAATTCGACAAAGATTCAATGGCACATCACAAGGGCACACAGAAGAACTGCGTACCCCTCGTAGATTATTACTCTACAATCCAAAAATACCAGCCACCCCATTGGCCGTCTTAAATGTGGTAGACCTGACGATAACACAAAAACACGAAGACAGCGACGAGTCTGTAACCCCCATAAAAAGAAGTGCCCTGAAAAACATAATATTCAACCGCTTATGGCACCCCGTACCAGAAGACGTAATCAACCCAACAACAATAAGAGACGAACCATGCACACCAAGCAAAAAGCCTTAGAAGAGCTAACATCCACTCCAATATTCTGCAGAAACTGAACTACATGAAGGCAGCCGCCTTCTTCCCCATCCTTAGGGAGCTGGGGACCTAATTTTACCCGTTTAAAATTGGTGGATGCTATGTCCGCCACCGTGCAGACCTACGTAGAAGATACAAGACTTCAGCCCCACAGAAGAAAGAAGACTCCACCACTGAAGAGGACAGCTATCCTAGCCTCGTCACCCCGACGCAAGACCCCGCCTCCTTGCCATAGTCGGCCCGGTGTTGAGAGCCTCAAATATGCCATGCAGCTGGGTTTAGCTCTGGCTCTGTCTCTCCGACTTCGACGTTTCCTCTCACTGGCTATTTATCAACTATCCCCACTTCCCGCTCACCCCATGGGGGGTATCTTGACTTATATTTAATTCATTCATTCATGACAGCGGCTGGCTACGCGCTCTGGACTGAGTGGCGGCGACGGCTATGGTTATATGGCACCATGCAAGAACACTGTGGGAAAGTCACACACAGATTACTTAGGTGGCGGCACTTAGTTCACTTAGTGTACTTAGTTCACTCTAGACCAC
>WNGS01013863.1:30459-40734 GCA_020271785.1 Procambarus virginalis
GCGTTTATTTAATTTCTTTCCGTTTTGCATGACCTGTTTACAGGATAAAAGTTACTTATTTTGCTGCCAGCCTTGTTTCACTTACTGTCTGCTATGGCCGCCCGCTCATTTTGCCACTATCCGCAGTACGGAGACGCTGGCCCCCACCCACCCGAGGTGAAGAAGAGGACAAGGACGGCGTCAACACGAGGTCGGCGACGAAGGGCTGCTAGGAAGCAACCGCCCAGGACAAGGACGAAACCCGCCCGCTTCGCCTCCTCCTCAGAGGCCTCTTCGGGAGGCTCTGACTCGGACGGCGACCATATACCCGATGCCCATCCAAACGGAATTGCTGCGGGGGGCGTGGCTGACCACCCCTCCCAACTTTCGGACGCCGACTGGGCAATGCTGAGGACGCTCATTGCTCAGGCCCGGGGCCCCCCCTCCGAATCGAGACGGCAGCAGACTACGAACCCCGGCGGGGCGGACAACACGGACGCCCTCACGGACCGGCCTCACGCACCGCTTCCCCCCTGCGCGCCGACCACGGTCAAGCGCAAGGAGCCGCACGTCAAGGCGGCGACACAGCTCTTCCAGCACGTCCTCCAACGGTGAGTACCGCCGAGAGAGCTTGTTCCCCACCACCCCTAGTCCTTGGGGGGCACAGCCCTGGGGGACGCGAGGCAACACCGTCACCATGCTAGGCGAGCACGTCCCACTGGCCCTAAGAGAGAAAGTCTGGGCAAACAAGTACATCGACTTGCGCGAGCTGCTGGCTTACGAACGCGATGCCAGGCCTTCGGAGACACGCCATGCCACTCTCTCGGAGACCCAGTTATCCACGAAGAACTTGCCGCCTCTGACGCCGGAGCAGTGGGGGCACGGTTTCGACATCTTCGCTTCAATCTACCTGGAGCGACATCCCGCCGAGGGCCGGGCGCTTTTTACTTACGTCCGCTACGTGAAGTCCATGAAGCGCAACCTCCGCGGCGACTGGATGTGGTATGACGAGGCATTCAGGTGGGACAAGGAGAGGTCGGGCTGCCCTTGGACCGCGCTAAGGCTCGACCTGGAGATTCGGTCGGTACAACGTGCAGCGCAGGAGCGAATACAGGTGGCGCCACGCGCCGCCGCCTACCCAGCAGAACGTTCACTCTCTAATGCCCGGGCCTACGGACTACCGCCGGGATACTGCTACGCCTTCCACGCAACCGGAGCGGGCTGCTCCGTCCCCTCATGCACTTTCAAGCACTACTGCCCGCGTTGCCACAAGCGACATCCTGCCTACTGCCCGTGCCCCCAGGCCAAGCCTCGAGTCGCCGCCGCCAAGGAGAATCGTCCCCATCGCCCCGCTCAGGACAGGAGCAGGAAGAAAGACACACGTCACAACGCCAGTGGACGCAGACGCACTTGATGCGTTCCTAGTGGGTTATTCCCTCCGGGACTATGTCGTCGGAGGCTTCCGGGGGGGTTCCTATTAGGTTACGAAGGGGTAAGGACACCACTCTCCTCTCGTAACCCCCCAGCAACTACAGCCCTGCCACATATAGTGGGGCCTATGCTCGACAAGGAACTGAGCCTGGGGCGCATAGCGGGCCCCTTCGAGGTCCCCCCATTTGAGAACTTCAAGTGTTCTCCTATAGCCCTGAGAGAGAAGTCTACGCCGGGAAAATACAGGCTCCTGCACAACCTCAGCTACCCCTATACCTCCGAGAGCGTGAACGCCAACATCCCCCGGAAAAGACAACTGTGACCTACCAGTCCATCAACGACGCGGTCGCCTTGGTGGTCAGACGCTCGCCGGGGGCGCATCTGGCAAAATGCGACATAGCAGAGGCGTTCAGGATCGTCCCGGTCAACCCCAGCGACTACCACCTACTCGGCTTCGCCTACGGAGGGCGGTACTACCATGAAAAAATGCTCAGCATGGGGGCGGCACCTTCCTGCAGGATCTTCGAGACGTTCTCCGACGCCCTGCAATGGATCCTTGCGGAGAAGTTCGGCGTGCGGGATGTTGTAAAGGTGCTAGACGACTTCCTCTTCGTGAGTTCTACCTACGAGGAGTGCTTGCGGAGCCTGCGGGTGTTCATTGCCCTCTGTGAGCGCCTAGGCGTACCCCTGGCTCCCCACAAGACTGCAGGCCCCCACCACTGCCTCACATTCCTTGGACTTGAAATCGACGCACGACGTATGGAGACAAGGCTGCCGGACGACAAGAGGACGAAGTACACGACCGCAGTGGAAGACGCTCTGCGGGCCGAGAGCCTTCCCCTGCGGGACCTGCAAGGGATTATCGGCAAACTGCAATTCGCCACGTCAGTCATACCGGGGGACGGGCTTTCCTCCGACGTCTTCACCCGCTCACCCGTGGTGTACAACGTCCCTCACGCCCCTGCCAGCTGGACGCGGAGGCGAAGCTCGACTTGCGTGCCTGGCACACGTTCCTCGGCGCGTTCAATGGAGTTACGGTTTTTCCACCAGACGGTGGATGGGGGAACGCCACGGCCCTCACGATGTGCGCGGATGCCTCATCCATGGGTTATGGACTCACACTCGGAGCGGCCTGGCTCAGGGGTACCTGGCCTATGGACTGGAGCCGGCTGAACATCGCGCTCCTCGAACTTTACCCTTTCTACATGGGGATATCCATCTTTGCACCTGTGTTAGCAAACAAGAGGCTTGTGTGTAGGTCCGACAACGCCGCTGTGGTAAATGTGCTTCAATCCCTGTCTGCCAGGTGCCCCCTCCTCATGCAACTGGTCCGGCCACTGGCAATCCTCCTTCTCACACATAATATTACGCTTCTTCCTTCACACCTCCCGGGCAAGTTAAACGGGGTTTGTGACGCTCTCTCCCGGTTGCAGGTACTGCCGCCATCGTTCCTGCGAGACGCAGGACTCGCCGAGAAGCCAACCGCAATCCCGCAGCACCTCCTGCCCTGCAACTTCACCCTGAAACTGTAAGGACGCTGTTCGACTCCCTACAGCCTGCGACACGACGAACGTATCAACATAAGTGGGCGGAGTACGTGGAGTATGTATCGAACGGCAGGAGACGGGGTTGCCCCTTCGAGGCTACGTCCGCGACACTGGCGAACTTCCTGCAGTCGCTGCTGTCTCGAGGTTTGGCATACCGCTCTCTTAGTGCTTACCTTGCGGCTATCGCCTTCATGTTCAAGCTGCATGGTAGGGAGGACCCCACACGTCAGTTCCTAGTCACACAACTACTTAAGGGAGCACGCAACAAGGCCCAACGGGCCCCCCGCACGACGATTGCCCGTGACCAGGCGACTACTCCAGCGACTACTGGGGGCCCTGCGAGGTGTCTGCCGCTCGACGTACGAGAAGACCTGCTACCGAGCGCTCTTCTCCCTCGCCTTCTATGCTTGCCTCCGGCCAGGGGAGGCGACCTATTCGGGGAAGGGACAACACACACTACGCTTGGACCAGCTAACCTTATCGCGGACGGGGATAGTCATCGCGTTTGCCTCCTACAAGCACAGCGCAGGGCGTACCCCCAAGTTAACCCTGAGTGCAGTCCCCTACAGTAAGTACTGCCCGGTCCGTGCTATGACGAACTTCTTAAAACGACGGGGCTTGGAACCAGGACCTATCTTCCTGGGCGAATCGGGCTCCCCCCGCAGCTACTTACCATATGTCAAGTGCTCACTACTGGTGCAAGTTGGGGGTTGCAGACTTTACATGTACTAGGCACTAGCATGTCATTACCCTTGGAAAATCTTAAATATTTTTCATGCCCTCTGCGTATGCACAATATATTTTATCCATACTGTACTGGCTGTGCCAATCATTTATCTCTGGCATTGTTTAATTATAGCTGTACGCTATTTTACCATGAAAATCTTCATTATTCTTCCTATGCCCTCTGCGTATGCAGAATATATTTTATCATACTGTACTGGCTGTGCCACTCATTATCTCTGGTATTGTTTTAATTATAGCACTACGCTGTTTGCGAGTACTGCAATATTGCTTCGGCTAGCCGACTCTAGGCACGATTAACGTCCTATGACTTATTCCCTTAGTTGCATCTTTGCAGTACTGGCATGCTACTCAGTCATGTTACGATTTCTTTTATTGTGGTACAGCAGTCGCTCTGTAAATATTAATTAATAAATTAAGGTCCGCCCGCTCCTGTTTGTTTTTCTCTCCGCCCAGAACTAGAATTTATTCCCAAACTGAGATTTTCCAAGTGACTTTGAAAAATATCATCACAAAATTTTCCACGATTTTCACTGAGTCTACTCTGCTTTCACTTTACTGCACTGCAATTCACTTCACTTGAAAACAGTAAACCACTCACCTTAGTGATTCTCCCAGAGAATTAATACTGCACACATGAAAACAAAACTCCAAACATAAAATGTAAAACCAATACTTAGAAAAATAGTAACACTTATATACGATAATTACTTAAACAAGCGGGAACACTTAACTAACGAAGAGATGCTTAACTTGAAAGGGAACTTAATATACAGGGAACTTAGTTTAGTACTTAAGGAAATCTCGATTTAACCTATAACCGTCCCGTCCCGGCCCGCCCTGTCGCTTTACCAACCCTAGGTAACCACCTCCACCTAGATCCCGACAATACCAAATAATCCCGTCCTTCGCGGTCAACGGTTAGACTAGATAGCGGAACAACCGACGGATCTAACTGTCCGACACCACCGTAATTCCGTTGTTAGACAATCTACTAGACCATCCCTCAGTAACTCTTGGTACCTTCATGGCTGTACCGTAAAAATCTAGCGATTGGGTCGCCTAACACGCCCTCGGGGATAAATAATTAGCGTCCTAATACTTCCCCGCCCCGACAATTCGAAACCTAGAATTGTTGTTGCAAAACCACCATGCAACACCCTTGTCCGTAGTTGCAGAGGGTCGAGAAAATAGTACCCTGTCCAACTACCCAAGGCGGCCTCCACACTTAACTGCCTGCTAGCGCACTTAAGTGCCTGTAATAAACCTTACCAGCCTCTCACAACCCTAGAATCGCCTACTCTATGCGAACCGCACCACATAGGATTACCGTCGACTCTATCTCATGGGCCCCGGCTGCACTCCTCACCACACAGCATAACCGAACGGACAGACGCGTGAGGCTTCAATAATCGTCAAGAAATTATTGAAACACCGCTGCTACCATTGTAATAATCCCGAATCATCATTGTAATATCTGCTAAAACATCTGCTGACTGCCGTGTACCATTGCTATAACCCTGACTACCCTTAACCATGATATTGTAATCATTCACTGTACTCTGTGATCGTCTCTCTGACCTCTGTATAATTATCTTTCTCTCTTCACTTAATAACCCAGCTCAACACTGTTACAGTCCAGTATGACCCCTCACTGGACTGCCACGAATATAAAACTGAATATTAAATGAGGACATAACAAGGATTGGGGTTATTAATTAACAAAATGATAATAAAACATTAACACTGCCACCACCTTCCAAACATAAATGAATGTGTCTATAATTATTGGTTCCCAGGAAGGAAGGGACTCAATAATCAGGGAACTCAACGGGCAAGTAATTGAATCTGAATGGATTAATACTGTAGTCTGACTGAACTGGAGTGAACGATATGGAAGAAAATGCAAGATTGAACCAGTGAAGAGCAGAGGTGCCATAGGCACAATCAGAGAACACTGTATAAACATCAGAGGTCCGCGGTTGTTCAACGTCCTCCCAGCGACTATAAGAAATATTGCCGGAACAACCGTGGACATCTTCAAGAGAAAACTGGACTGTTTCCTAAGAGAAGTCCCGGATCAGCCGGGCTGTGGTGGGTATGTGGCTCTGCGGGCCGCTCCAAGCAACAGCCTGGTGGATCAAACTCTCACAAGTCGAGCCTGGCCTCGGGCCGGGCTTGGGGAGTAGAAGAACTCCCAGAACCCCCATCAACCAGGTAACTGAACTGGAGATTCTAGGGCGACTTTACTATTCATAAGATGGAGAACACAGGTGAATTTCCAGTACAGCAACTGAAGATCACAAGAATGAATAACACAGTCAATAATCAAAGGAGACAGATAACTCACCAAAATGACATTAACATTATTTTATTATTGAAACTGTATATTTAAATCACAATTGAAATATAGCCTACTCTGAATAGCACCTACGAGGTAATGGATAGAACTACTAATATACAAGAACATTGGAGCACAACTACCTTCAATACTGCAGCTTGCCAAATGATGTTGATTTGCTGCCCGCAGGTCAATTGACCTGCACCCCAATTGGAGTCCCCAGACACACTGACTCTTCTCTATTAAAAAACGCTTAACAGTGGAACAGGCTCCACCCCCTAGTTCCTAGGCCCAAATTAACTCCGCCAATCCCAAGCCTATGGCCAATGGATTTAAACATAACTAGGTGATCTAGAAACCGGGCCAATGGCATGGCAGGCACTACCCTGAGAGGACCCCGCCTTCACAGGCATACATGTCTTTAACCAATCCGGAGCAGGCTTGACCATAAGGGTCAATTCCTCTTGACAGAACTTCAAAACTGTGAAGACACCAACGACTTTCCTGAGGTCATGCCGGCTGAGGCACCCACGTGTAACTTGAGAAGGAGACAAGGGGGCCACTATGGGACCCATACACCTCCGAGCAATGTTTACCAAACTGACAATTTATGTTCAAGCCCGTCTCCCCAAGATAAAGAGTAAGAACATTTGACTCGTCTGGTATGGGGAAGGGACCGTTGAGAGGGGAGAGAGGAATGAGAGGGAATGAGAGGTGGATGGAGAGGGGAAAAATTGAGTGGGGGAAGTTGAGTGGGGGAAGCCAAAGGTATCCAAGACCACCCTCAGGTCAACTTCTTGGACCTTGACAAATGGGCGACCGGGGGGGGGGTGAAGAGAGGAAGACGAAATGGCGGGAAGGGGAGGGGAGAAAGGGAGAAAGGGAGAAGGGGAGAAGGGGAGAAGGGGAGAAGGGAGAACCAATGATCTGAGCACCAGATCAATACAATAGTATGATGATAGATGGAATTACTGGTGTCAATTTCACTTTGTCTCAGATCTACAAGAACTTGTTGAAGTTCTCGGTGTATTGAGCATGTCATGTAGACGTGAAGTATGTCATGTAGACGTGGAGCATGCCATGTAGACGTGGAGCATGCCATGTAGACGTGGAGCATGCTATGTAGACGTGGATGAGCATGTCATGTAGACGTGGAGCATGCCATGTAGACGTGGAGCATGCCAGGTAGACGTGGAGCATGCCATGTAGGCGTTGAGCATGACATGTAGACGTGGAGCATGCCATGTAGACGTGGAGCATGCCATGTAGACGTGGAACATGCCATGTAGATGTGGAGCATGCCATGTAGACGTGAACATGCCAGGTAGACGTGGAGCATGACATGTAGACGTGGAGCATGCCATGTAGACGTGGAGCATGCCATGTAGACGTGGAGCATGCCAGGTAGACGTGGAGCATGCCATGTAGGCGTTGAGCATGACATGTAGACGTGGAACATGCCATGTAGACGTGGAGCATGCCATGTAGACGTGGAACATGCCATGTAAACGTGGAGCATGCCATGTAGACGTGGAGCATGCCATGTAGACGTAAAGCATGCCATGTAGACGTGGAACATGCCATGTAGACGTAGAGCATGCCATGTAGACGTGGAGCATGCCATGTAGACGTAGAGCATGCTATGTAGACGTGGATTGAGCATGTCATGTAGACGTGGAGCATGCCATGTAGACGTGGAGCATGCCAGGTAGACGTGGAGCATGCCATGTAGGCGTTGAGCATGACATGTAGACGTGGAGCATGCCATGTAGACGTGGAGCATGCCATGTAGACGTGGAACATGCCATGTAGACGTGGAGCATGCCATGTAGACGTGGAACATGCCAGGTAGACGTGGAGCATGCCATGTAGACGTGGAGCATGCCATGTAGACGTGGAGCATGCCATGTAGACGTGGAGCATGCCAGGTAGACGTGGAGCATGCCATGTAGGCGTTGAGCATGACATGTAGACGTGGAACATGCCATGTAGACGTGGAGCATGCCATGTAGACGTGGAACATGCCATGTAAACGTGGAGCATGCCATGTAGACGTGGAGCATGCCATGTAGACGTAAAGCATGCCATGTAGACGTGGAACATGCCATGTAGACGTAGAGCATGCCATGTAGACGTGGAGCATGCCATGTAGACGTGGAGCATGCCATGTAGACGTAGAGCATGCCATGTAGACATGTAGCATGCCATGTAGACGTGGACTGAGCATGTCATGTAGACGTGAAGCATGTCATGTAGACGTGGAGCATACCATGTAGACGTGGAGCATACCATGTAGACGTAAAGCATGCCATATAGACGTAGAACATGCCATATAGACGTAGAGCATGTCATATAGACGTAGGGCATGCCATGTAACGTAGAGCATGCCATATAGACGTAGAGCATGTCATATAGACGTAGAGCATGCCATATAGACGTAGAGCATGCCATATAGACGTAGAACATGCCATATAGACGTAGAACATGCCATATAGACGTAGAACATGCCATATAGACGTAGAGCATGTCATATAGACGTAGAGCATGCCATATAGACGTAGAGCATGCCATATAGACGTAGAGCATGCCATATAGACGTAGAACATGCCATATAGACGTGGAGCATGCCATATAGACGAGGAGCATGCCATGTAGACGTAGAACATGCCATATAGACGTAGAGCATGTCATATAGACGTAGAGCATGTCATATAGACGTAGAGCATGTCATATAGACGTAGAGCATGTCATATAGACGTAGAGCATGCCATATAGACGTAGAGCATGTCATATAGACGTAGAGCATGCCATATAGACGTAGAGCATGTCATATAGACGTAGAGCATGCCATATAGACGTAGAGCATGTCATATAGACTAGAACATGCCATAAGACGTAGAACATGCCATATAGACGTAGAACATGCCATGTAGACGTAGAGTTAGTACCATAACGTTTGTTCCAACTGTAAGAAAAAGTCATTAACATAGAAATACATGACGTATTAAGATCGTAAGTTTGTACTGTAAATTTGTACCATAATGTAAATAAAGGAAATACCTAGAAAACATGAGGTAGTTACCGGAGACAATTACCATAGCATAACCATATAGTAAATATTTAAAATTACATATAGTAGCACCTAAATGAACTAAGAATTTATCATTACAGCCTTGCAAAGTTTGCAATTAGAGAGCAATGTAATTTTTTACTAAGCTGTGCAATTACGTTTACGGCCAGAAGTGGGACATAACATTTTTGGGGGAATGTCTCCGTCGGGATGTTATCCTGTGCATTTGCGTAGCCCTGCCAATTCGGAAAGAGTGCGGTGAGTAATTTTTCTTCGGAATGCCAAGTGCCCCCCAGGAAGAGTAAGCATTCTAGCGAAATCTGCCGTATGCCCGGGCTCCCATCCTGTGCATGAATAAGGGCCCCGGGCATGTGCCCCGTCTCATGATGAAGTTCTTCATTACCCGCACGGGCAATGTGCGCACCAAGGGTTGGCCACCAGGTGCAGGGCCAGCGTCCTGCCTGCGCTGTGCTTGTAGGAGGCGATTAGTATGGTACTACTCCTCGAGGCTGAAGTTGTTCCACGCAGAGTGGGCGCTGACCCCCGTACCAAAGTATTAGTCTATTCTGAACCATATATGTCTTCAAATAAAGTAGTCCCGTAGCTCAGTGGTAACAACACTTGCCCGACGCTTCATAACAGCTTTGGCCTTGGTTCGTATCCTGGCCGGGAGGATTTACTGAGTGCCATTCTTAACTATAGCCTCTGTTCACCCAGCGGTGATTGGTACCTGGTTGTTAATTGATTTGGCGGGTCGTATTTTAGGAATTATTAGGATTAAGGACCTGCCCGAAACGCTATGCATGCTAGTGGCTTTATATGAATGTAAGAACTCTTGTATATATAAATAAATAAAATATATATTTTTGTGACCATTTTCCTGAGCTCTCTCCGTCAACATTTTCCACCACACGGGGTTGAACACTGCCATCATTAGTGGATAGTTTATTGGCCTGAGACTCTTCCATCCATGATAATCCATCCTCTTCCTTACTTTCTTCTCCTACGTATTATTCCCTCACTACATTCGCCACTTCACTTCCCACTACAACCCATCTGTTTTGCCATAGCTAATATACAAGTCTCCATGGTGCAGTAGTAAGACACGCCTGGCGTTCCACGCGCTTTGTTCCGCGAGCGTAAATCCTGGCCGGGGAGGATTT
>WNGS01013863.1:41734-61051 GCA_020271785.1 Procambarus virginalis
AGATTGACTACTCTAGTATAGGAGATACCATCCGCCCGGTGGAACTTTCAAACGCAAACGGTCATGTTCCTCCTGCTCGACGTGAAGACTTTGTTGCTCATGTGTCAGAGTGGTACAGCACTTATGATCCCTCCACAGTCCAGACATTTAACGACGATCTAGCACAGAGCATTCAGATGTTTGCTGACCCTTTAGGTCGCCCCCTGCCCATCCATAGTCGAACGACATGAAAGGTAATAAACGTCATGCCTATTACAATGACTCCAAATTGCATACTTGAAACGCACTGCCAGACAGTTGGACTTGCATATAGGGAAACACGTACGCCAGCAATGCTCAAGCTCTTTCAGAAAGCCTAGCCAAGGCGAGGGAGCGCATGACAGAGCTCAGGCAAGATAACTGGGAACTTTGGTTAACAGTCTCACTCTCACTCACACCCCCCCCTCAGCCAGGCATGGAAGGATTTAAAAGAATTAAAGCGATAGATCGGCCAAGTAGCACACCCTCACCCTCTACACAGAGCAAACGAGTTAGTCGATGCTTGGGCAAACCACCTCTAGCTTCAATAATCTTCCCCCAGACATACAGTTCAGATTAAATGCTGGTTACGGAGATCGAGAAAGGCTCGTTGACTTCATGCTCCACAAGGAAGATGAATGCAACGTGCCATTTGAGGTTTGAATTACTCGCGGCCCTAAACAAAGGCAAAGCCACATCCCCCGGTGAAGATGGTATCACTTATGACATATTGCGTCTGCTCCCTTTAGTACCAGGGAATCCCCTGCTTGAGCTGTATAATATGAGCTGTTACTGGGAACTTCCTACCTCTTGGACCAACAGTATATCATCCAATTCCCAAGCCAAATCAAGAGAATGCTTTCCGCCCATTTCCCTTACTATAGCTGCATTTGCAAAACATTCGAGAGAATGGTCCTAAACCGTCTCCTCCATAGAATAAGAACCATGCTATCCCCATGACCATGCATGAAGCTATATATGGCTTCATGCATGGAAGGAGTGTGCATCATTGCATCACCACCTTTCTTACCCTGCACACTGAAAAGTCATATACCACCTTCCTAGATCTTAAGTCTGCTTTGATATTGCAAATAGACATGTTATCTTGAGTGAGCTTGCAAGAATGAATGTTGGTGGTCGGCTTCTTTGTTGATCAGGGGTTACTTATCCAACAGGAAGTCATCTGTATTTTTTCCAGGGCATGGAGTGTAACAAGAGACTTTGAATTAGGTACCCCGCAGGGTGGTGTCCTCAGTCCTACCTTATTTAATATCTTAATAAACACGCTGTTAAACTCTATACCGAGCAAAACCCAACGTCCACATCATTAGCTATGCTGATGATATAATGATACACAACACTGGGTATGCTAACACACAGAACACTCTTAACTCTGTATTAGATTCATGTCAGGACCTAGGACAAGAGGATTGAAGTTCCAGAAAAATGAATTATGGCAAACATATGGGGTTAAACAAATGTAACATTAAATCACAGCATTATCTTGATCTATAAATTAGAATGTCCAGACGCTTGGGGCTAACACACCAAACTTTATACTCTGAATCCTGCTGGGTGCATGCCCAACATGGTCGGATCGAGGTCGAATTCTCGATAATGAATTCGAAAGAATTCAAGAAGGGCAGAGTGCCACGAAGGAGCAGAAGGTACGGTAACATGCCACCACACGGCGATTTGCCAGTGTCACAGGCGCCCAGTTCCCAGATTACACAGAAAAAAGTTCGTATAAAATTTGACAACATTGTGCACTGATTTTTGGAAATTTAAAATAAAATCCTTATTTATGATACTTTGGCCGTAGAGGGCGAAAACAAGTAACTAATAACAGAGCCTCACCCATCTTCCTGGCTCCTTCCTCGCTCCCCCACTTCCCACCCCCTCCTTAAGAAGGAGAAGGTGGGACTATTTTATATTTATATTTTATAAATTTACAACCCATCCTCCTAATAGAACGTCTTATATTGACGTATAGTCTCTCTAAGGCCAAAAATTGTCGTACTTGAAATAGTACATAGCGGCTAGCACAATTTAGATAGTTTTTTTAGTTTTTTAGTTTAGTTCATTTATTATGCACCCCATACCCATCTTGTGGGCGGTAGTGGAAAGGGTTACAGAGGCACATAATGGGCTCAGGGCTGAACCCCACAATTCATTTAGCTAAGCAAGTTACAATCTTGATGAGCTAGTTACAAATTCAATAAGTCGTCACATCAACAATGGGTCGAGATCGACCTCAAGTACAGGTTCTAAATTAAGCAACTGACATATGTGGAGAGCTAGTGTCAAAATTTATATGTTTGTCCTGCACACCGCCCCCCATCCAGGGGTACGGTGATAGGTTACAATCACTCAGTTACTACCTACAGTTAGCAAACTGGGGATATTTGGCTAAAATTTCTGGTAGCAGATCATTTTGAATGAAATATTTACACATCGCTGGAACATTGGTTATAGAATTGTCTCTAAATTCACGTATCTTTTCGCACTCCATCACATAGTGACGGAGGGTGTGGCGAATAATTTTGTTGACACAGTTTACATTTGGTCAGGTCTACATGGCAGATAATGAGAATTCCCAGAGATACTTGTAACCCAGTCTAAGCCGAGCAGTAGTAACATATAGAAGTCTGCTGATTTTATTGGATGATCCATAGATGTGGGGCTCCTCTTGCATGATAGTGTAATATCTACTAAAACATCTACTGCTGACTGCCGTGTACCATTGCTATAACCCTGACTACCCTTAACCATGATATTGTAATCATTCACTGTACTCTGTGATCGTCTCTCTGACCTCTGTATAATTCTCTTTCTCTCTTCACTTAATAACCCAGCTCAACACTGTTACAGTCCAGTATGATCCCTCACTGGACTGCCACGAATATAAAACTGAATATTAAATGAGGACATAACAAGGATAGGGGTTATTAATTAACAAAATGATAATAAAACATTAACACTGCCACCACCTTCCAAACATAAATGAATGTGTCTATAATTATTGGTCCCCAGGAAGGAAGGGACTCAATAATCAGGGAACTCAACTGGCAAGTAATTGAATCTGAATGGATTAATACTGTAGTCTGACTGAACTGAACGGGAGATTCTAGGGCGACTTTACTATTCATAAGATGGAGAACACAGGTGAATTTCCAGTACAGCAACTGAAGATCACAAGAATGAATAACACAGTCAATAATCAAAGGAGACAGATAACTCACCAAAATGACATTAACATTATTTTATTATTGAAACTGTATATTTAAATCACAATTGAAATATAGCCTACTCTGAATAACACCTACGAGGCAATGGATAGTAATACTAATATACAAGAACATTGGAGCACAACTACCTTCAATACTGCAGCTTGCCAAATGATGTTGATTTGCTGCCCGCAGGTCAATTGACCTGCACCCCAATTGGAGTCCCCAGACACACTGAATCTTCTCTATTAAAAAACGCTTAACAGTGGAACAGGCTCCACCCCCTAGTTCCTAGGCCCAAATTAACTCCGCCTATCCCAAGCCTATGGCCAATGGATTTAAACATAACTAGGTGATCTAGAAACCGGGCCAATGGCATGGGCAGGCACTACCCTGAGAGGCCCCGCCTTCCCAGGCATACATGTCTTTAACCAATTCGGAGCAGGCTTGACCATAAGGGTCAATTCCTCTTGACAGAAACTCCCAAAACTGTGAAGACACCAACGACTTTCCTGAGGTCATGCCGGCTGAGGCACCCACGTGTAACTTGAGAAGGAGACAAGGGGGCCACTATGGGACCCATACACCTCCGAGCAATGTTTACCAAAACTGATAATTTATGTTCAAGCCCGTCTCCCCAAGATAAAGAGTAAGGACATTTGACTCGTCTGGTATGGGGAAGGGACCGTTGAGAGGGGAGAGAGGGAATGAGAGGGAATGAGAGGTGGATGGAGAGGGGAAAAATTGAGTGGGGGAAGTTGAGTGGGGGAAGCCAAAGGTATCCAAGACCACCCTCAGGTCAACTTCTTGGACCTTGACAAATGGGCGACAGGGGGGGGGGTGAAGAGAGGAAGACGAAATGACGGGAAGGGGATCGGAGAAAGGGAGAAGGGGAGAAGGGGAGAAGGGAGAACCAATGATCTGAGCACCAGATCAATACAATAGTATGATGATAGATGGAATTACTGGTGTCAATTTCACTTTGTCTCAGATCTACAAGAACTTGTTGAAGTTCTCGGTGTATTGAGCATGTCATGTAGACGTGAAGTATGTCATGTAGACGTGGAGCATGCCATGTAGACGTGGAGCATGCCATGTAGACGTAGAGCATGCTATGTAGACGTGGATTGAGCATGTCATGTAGACGTGGAGCATGCCATGTAGACGTGGAGCATGCCAGGTAGACGTGGAGCATGCCATGTAGGCGTTGAGCATGACATGTAGACGTGGAGCATGCCATGTAGACGTGGAGCATGCCATGTAGACGTGGAACATGCCATGTAAACGTGGAGCATGCCATGTAGACGTGGAGCATGCCATGTAGACGTAAAGCATGCCATGTAGACGTGGAACATGCCATGTAGACGTAGAGCATACCATGTAGACGTGGAGCATGCCATGTAGACGTGGAGCATGCCATGTAGACGTAGAGCATGCCATGTAGACATGTAGCATGCCATGTAGACGTGGACTGAGCATGTCATGTAGACGTGAAGAATGTCATGTAGACGTGGAGCATACCATGTAAACGTGGAGCATACCATGTAGACGTAAAGCATGCCATATAGACGTAGAACATGCCATATAGACGTAGAGCATGTCATATAGACGTAGGGCATGCCATGTAGACGTAGAGCATGCCATATAGACGTAGAGCATGTCATATAGACGTAGAGCATGCCATATAGACGTAGAGCATGCCATATAGACGTAGAACATGCCATATAGACGTAGAACATGCCATATAGACGTAGAACATGCCATATAGACGTAGAGCATGTCATATAGACGTAGAGCATGCCATATAGACGTAGAGCATGCCATATAGACGTAGAGCATGCCATATAGACGTAGAGCATGTCATATAGACGTAGAGCATGCCATATAGACGTAGAGCATGTCATATAGACGTAGAGCATGCCATATAGACGTAGAGCATGTCATATAGACGTAGAACATGCCATATAGACGTAGAACATGCCATATAGACGTAGAACATGCCATGTAGACGTAGAGTTAGTACCATAACGTTTGTTCCAACTGTAAGAAAAAGTCATTAACATAGAAATACATGACGTATTAAGATCGTAAAGTTTGTACTGTAAAATTTGTACCATAAATGTAAGGTAAAGGAAATAACCTAGAAAACATGAGGTAGTTACCGGAGACAATTACCATGAGCATAACCATATAGTAAATATTTAAAATTACATATAGTAGCACCTAAATGAGACTAAGAATTTATCATTACAGCCTTGCAAAGTTTGCAATTAGAGAGCAATGTAATTTTTTACTAAGCTGTGCAATTACGTTTACGGCCAGAAGTGGGACATAACATTTTTTGGGGAATGTCTCCGTCGGGATGTTATCCCTGTGCATTTGCGTAGCCCTGCCAATTCGGAAAGAGTGCGGTGAGTAATTTTTCTTCGGAATGCCAAGTGCCCCAAGTGAAGAGTGGAGCATTCTAGCGAAATCTGGCCGTATGCCCGGGCTCCCATCCCTGTGCATGAATAAGGGCCCCGGGCATGTGCCCCGTCTCATGATGAAGTTCTTCATTACCCGCACGGGCAATGTGTGCACCAAGGGTTGGCCACCAGGTGCAGGGCCAGCGTCCTGCCTGCGCTGTGCTTGTAGGAGGCGATTAGTATGGTACTACTCCTCGAGGCTGAAGTTGTTCCACGCAGAGTGGGCGCTGACCTCCCGTACCAAAGGTATTAGTCTATTCTGAACCATATATGTCTTCAAATAAAGTAGTCCCGTAGCTCAGTGGTAAAACACTTGCCCGACGCTTCATAACCGCTTTGGCCTTGGTTCGTATCCTGGCCGGGGAGGATTTACTGAGTGCCAATTCTTAACTATAGCCTCTGTTCACCCAGCGGTGATTGGGTACCTGGTTGTTAATTGATTTGGCGGGTCGTATTTTAGGAATTATTAGGATTAAGGACCTGCCCGAAACGCTATGCATGCTAGTGGCTTTATATGAATGTAAGAACTCTTGTATATATAAATAAATAAAATATATATATTTTTGTGAACCATTTTTCCTGAGCTTCTCCGTCAACATTTTCCACCACACGGGGTTGAACACTGCCATCATTAGTGGATAGTTTATTGGCCTGAGACTCTTCCATCCATGATAATCCATCCTCTTCCTTACTTTCTTCTCCTACGTATTATTCCTCACTACATTCGCCACTTCACTTCCCACTACAACCCATCTGTTTGCCATAGCTAATAT
Source organism: Procambarus virginalis (assembly GCA_020271785.1). Classification (NCBI taxonomy): domain Eukaryota; kingdom Metazoa; phylum Arthropoda; class Malacostraca; order Decapoda; family Cambaridae; genus Procambarus; species Procambarus virginalis. Next base: position 48,218 of record WNGS01013863.1, read on the forward strand.
ACCAGTCTCCATGGTGCAGTAGTAAGACACACGCCTGGCGTTCCACGAGCGCTTTGTTCCGCGAGCGTAAATCCTGGCCGGGGAGGATTTACTGGGCGCAGATCCTTAACTGTAGACTCTGTTTAACTCAACAGTAAAATGGGTACTTGGTTGTAAAAACGATTCTTCACGGCGGGGATCGTATTCCAGGGACCTGCCCGAAACGCTACGCGTACTAGTGGCTGTACAAGAATGTAACAACTCTTGTGTATATATATATATATATGTCGTACCTAGTAGCCAGAACTCACTTCTCAGCCTACTATGCAAGGCCCGATTTGCCTAATAAGCCAAGTTTTCAGGAATTAATATATTTTCTCTAATTTTTTTCTTATGAAATGATAAAGTTACCCATTTCATTATGTATGAAGTCAATTTTTTTTTATTGGAGTTAAAATTAACGTAGTTGTATGACCGAACCTAACCAACCCTACCTAACCTAACCTAACCTATCTTTATAGGTTAGGTTAGGTTAGGTAGCCGAAAAAGTTAGGTTAGGTTAGGTTAGGTAGGTTAGGTAGTCGAAAAACAATTAATTCATGAAAACTTGGCTTATTAGGCAAATCGGGCCTTGCATAGTAGGCTCAGAAGTGCGTTCTGGCTACTAGGTACGACATATATATATATATATATATATATATATATATATATATGCAATTGACGATCACAAAACACTGATCATTTTATGCGGAAAATCCACAGAGAAAAATGAAAGGAGGTAACGTTTCGACTTTGTTAAAGCCTTTGTCAAACCAGACTGACCAATATATATATATATATATATATATATATATATATATATATATATATATATATATATATATATATATATATATATATATATATATATATATATATATATATATATATATATATACAAGAGTTGAATATATATTTCTAAAGCAATTCAATTTCTTTCTTTATTATGCACCCCATACCCATCCCGTTCTAAAGCGTCAATCCTCCTGGCCAACTTTTCCAGTAATTCCAAGAACTGTGTTCCGACCACAATATAACAGCTTAGCAGGAATGTAAAAACACAATTATTATATATTCTCAGAACCCAACGTACCTTCTTGTAATAAATCAATAAATCAATAAATAAATAAAAATTAAATAAATAAATATATAATTTTTTTAAAATTTGAATTAAAGAAAACGATGTTATTATTAATTTTCTTTAAAGAGTATAGAGGTGAGACCATTTCATAAAATTACTTATATCATAATATACAAGAAACAAGACACAAATAAAATTATAATATTATATTTTAAATTTAATCTAAACATTTTACATGAAGTATGGGGAAAGTTCTGGTAACGTATATATATGAGTCTGAAATAAGACGTAAACTTTGTGATAAATTAATTTTTTTTTATTAACAAGCTTAGGTATACACAGCAATGTGTTGCTACCCTATTCTATATGATAGATTACACAATGTAGATAAAAACAACTAGCTATAAGTTCATCTAATATTCCAGTCTCACAGGATGGTTAGTCATACATGGAATCACCCATTGTTCATCACAATGAAATGTGTGAAGTAAAACATGTGTATGGGTCAAGTAACAAAGACTAACAGATGTTGTCACAGCTCGTATAAGACTTGGCTACAAGTATCTCTGGAGTTCGGCTTGTATAGGGATCTAGATGAAGTAAAGTGTAAAGTGTGTGGACAAAGACAGGGACACACACTCGAACACTATATCTTGGATTGTAGTAAAATTGAACCCTTTAGAGATAAATCTAAGCTCACTCTGTATGATATAGCAACCTTTCTTATTACCATGGAAAAATTACCTGAAATCCTTGCACTGTATCCACCTTTCGCTTCCAGTAGATGAACGACATATGAGATTCAGAAATAAGTAGTGTATTGTGAGGACAAATAATAAACAGAAGCTCCCCTATGACTCTGTAATGTCCCCATTGGTCAAACTATTATGTATTAGCGATAAGACCTACCATTAATGTATGATGACTTACTGAAAATATATAGTTCTTGTAATAGCACTTTCTCTGTAACTAGCTGACATTGTAACTATAAGGTGTGAAGGATTGATGAAATTGTTTATGTAATAATCTAAGATGAGGTCTGATAAAGACCTTTTGTGCCCTCTGTAATGCTTTTGCGCTACCGCTCACAGGATGAGTGTGGGGTGCACAATAAACTAGCCGCCTTCGGCGGCAACAATCAACATGGAATCAGGGGAGAAAATACCAGCATACAACAATGATAAATGAACAGTTGACTAAAAATCAGGTGAGAACTTATAATGTAAGACTGATGTATTAGCCTTCACTAGCAAAATCTGGGTACAGTACAAGAATATCTTCCAATTTTCCTAAGTGAATGAAATAATTTCAGAGCTCAAAGTAACTCATACCATTTGGTCAGATTATAATGACGCAAATTTCCTACAGACATTTGGACTGTACTTGATCTGAGTGGAGGCAAGACATATAAAATTTGGAAAATTATAATAATTTAGTATAATTTAATTTCATATAACAACATATGTTATAATTAATATATATACAGAAACGTACAAAAAGAAATGACTATCTTTAATATTTTTTTTAATGTTTTGCATATAACTTTGCAGCATTAAGCAAGATTAAAATATATTTATATACATTTTTGCTTAAATTTTATTTACGTATCTTGTGACGTTCGTCATCGGATAAAACATTATATGTAGTTTTTGTAGTATAATTACTACTAATTTAGTTTGATAATTTAAAAGCTATTTAAATATTTTGTATGAAAATGCCATGTAGACGTGGAGCATGCCATGTAGACGTGGATCATGCCATGTAGACGTGGAGCATGCCATGTAGACGTGGAGCATGTCATGTAGACTTGGAGCATGCCATGTAGACGTGGAGCATACCATGTAGACGTGGAGCATACCATGTAGACGTGGAGCATACCATGTAGATGTGGAACATGCCATGTAGACGTGGAGCATGCCATGTAGACGTGGAACATGCCATGTAGACGTGGAGCATGCCATGTAGACGTGGAGCATGCCATGTAGACGTGGATCATGCCATGTAGACGTGGAGCATGCCATGTAGACGTGGAACATGCCATGTAGACGTGGAGCATGCCATGTAGACGTGGAACATGCCATGTAGACGTAGAGCATGCCATGTAGACGTGGAGCATGTCATGTAGACGTGGTGCATGCCATGTAGACGTGGAGCATGCCATGTAGACGTGGAGCATGCCATGTAGACGTGGAGCATACCATGTAGACGTGGAGCATACCATGTAGACGTGGAGCATACCATGTAGATGTGGAGCATGCCATGTAGACGTGGAGCATACCATGTAGACGTGGAGCATGCCATGTAGACGTGGAGCATGCCATGTAGACGTGGAGCATGTCATGTAGACGTGGAGCATGCCATGTAGACGTGGAGCATGCCATGTAGACGTGGAGCATGCCATGTAGACGTGGAGCATGCCATGTAGACGTGGAGCATGCTATGTAGACGTGGAGCATGCCATGTAGACGTGGAGCATGCCATATAGACGTAGAGCATGTCATGTAGACGTGGAGCATGTCATGTAGACGTGGAGCATGCCATGTAGACGTGGAGCATGCCATGTAGACGTGGAGCATGCCATGTAGACGTGGAGCATGCCATGTAGACGTGGAGCATGCCATGTAGACGTGGAGCATGCCATGTAGACGTGGAGCATGTCATGTAGACGTAGAGCATGTCATGTAGACGTGGAGCATGTCATGTAGACGTGGAGCATGTCATGTAGACGTGGAGCATGTTATGTAGACGTGGAGCATGCCATGTAGACGTAGAGCATGCCATGTAGACGTGGAGCGTGCCATGTAGACGTAGAGCATGCCATGTAGACGTGCAGCATGCCATGTAGACGTAGAGCATGCCATGTAGACGTGGAGCATACCATGCAGACGTACTTACCTAATTGTACTTACCTAATTGTGCTTGCGGGGGTTGAGCTTTGGCTCTTTGGTCCCGCCTCTCAACTGTCAATCAACTGGTGTACAGATTCCTGAGCCTACTGGGCTCTATCATATCTACATTTGAAACTGTATGGAGTCAGCCTCCACCATATCACTACCTAAAGCATTCCATTTATTAACTACTCTGACTGAAAAAATTCTTTCTAACGTCTCTGTGGCTCATCTGGGTACTAAGTTTCCACCTGTGTCCCCTTGTTTGTGTTCCACCCATGCTGAAGAGTTTGTCTTTGTCCACCCTTTCAATTCCCCTGAGAATTTTGTCGGTGGTTATCATGTCTCCCCTTACTCTTCTGTTTTCCAGGGATGTGAGGTTCAGCTCCTTTAGCCTTTCCTTGTAGCTCATTCCTCTCAGTTCCGGGACGAGCCTGGTGGCATACCGTTGAATCTTCTCTAGCTTTGTCTTGTGTTTAACTAGGTATGGACTCCAGGCTGGAGCTGCATACTCCAGGATTGGTCTTACATAGGTGGTATACAGGGTTCTGAAAGACTCCTTACACAAGTTTCTAAAGGCATTTCTTATGTTGACCAGTCTAGCATACGCCGCTGATGATATTCTTTTGATGTGGACCTCTGGGGACAGGTTCGGTGTGATATCAACCCCCAAATCTTTCTCTCTATTTGACTCTTGTAGGATTTCACCTCCCAGATGATACCTTGTGTCAGCCTCCTGCTCCCTTCGCCTAATTTCATCACCTTACACTTTCCTGAGTTGAACTTTAGCAGCCATTTTCTAGACCATTCCTCCAGTTTATACAGGTCATCCTGTAGTCTCTGTCTATCTTCATCCGTCTTGATTCTTCTCATAATTTTTGCATCATCAGCAAACATTGAGAGGAATGAGTCTATACCCTCCGGAATATCGTTTACATATATTAGAAACGTAGAGCATGTCATGTAGATGTGGAGCATGCCATGTAGACGTGGAGCATGCCATGTAGACGTAAAGCATGTCATGTAGATGTGGAGCATGTCATGTAGACGTGGAGCATGCCATGTAGACGTGGAGCATGCCATGTAGACGTGGAGTGTTACGACCCTGGGTTCTTTAGATGGAAACCAGAGGTCAAATTTGAACTAAATAAACTACCTTGTAGTAGGGGGACACGCTTGTCGACGTGTAATTGTTTGTATCTTCTCTGCCAGACTTAAGACAATTCTTGTTGCTCACAAAGCATTCAGACTCTTGAGCTTGTTGTGGATTAAGTAACATTGTTATAAGATTAACTATCCTTAGAATGAGTAATAATAGGAGGCATAGGGGAAGATGTTTTAATGTGTATAGCTGCATGATCAATTAGGCTCTTCCCGGCACCACACAATGCAGGAGGCTGATCTGGGCGGCAGCGTCCTTCTGGTCTGAGCTGGCGTGGTGTGGACAGGACACTCCTACCTTCCTCCTCGTTCTGTATTTCTGTATTCTTTCCAAGCTAAGTACTGTGTACATTAGTCAATTACTGGCATACTCATGTTCTAGTGTGTAGAGTATTATATTTTGTAGGAGTTAGGTGTTCCCATTGTTTGTATTACTAGTTATTCTAAGAGGGGGTCCCATTGGAACCATGTGGTCCCCCTACCCTAAGCTGACTCTAACTTCAAGTAATTCAACAGTAGAGCTTTACCCTAGCTTGTGTTCAGTGTAAACCCTTGTATCCTGCTTATGTGGACCAAGGCTTTTAACGTAAGATAGTGTGGTAAAGTTATTATAATTATTGTTATTGGTGTGAATGTATATGGGGGGTTGTTAAGAGGGTTTAATAAATAAGTTAAGTCTTGAGGTGTAGCGTATCCATTACTCCTGTTGTAGTGTCGTAGTGATTGTATCCCAGACGACAGATCTGTTTAATAACCTTAAAATATAATCAGGAATCTATGTTCCTTGGGGGCCGGGCCTAATTGCGTCACTACCCAGTTACACCTTGATTCTAACTGCTTGCCCTTACATCCATATAACACTAGGCCCCACAGTACAGCCACCCATCTTTTTATAACAAGTGAGGGCCTGTCCGAGATGAACTTTATTATTGTAAAAAAATAGATTTTTGAGTGCCAAAACTAAAAATTCTTGTTTCCGCAGAACGGTTGTGTGCTAGCCTAGGGTCCAGCTCATTTGGACGTGGCGAAGGACGTTCTTTGCACTGACTGGTCACCCAGCTGGATCCCTTCACGATTAAGGTTAGTGTGGCCTTGTGTTAGTGTGGCAAATTTTTGTTTTTTTCCAATTTTTATTTTTTATTTTTTTCTTTGGCTAGGAGCTAAAATTATTAGTGATGGCATCTGAAATGCAGGAACTAGCAATGGAGCCTTCATTGGTAGAGATAAAGAAACTTACCAAGTCTAAGTTAGTATTGTTAGGCAAGGAGTTTGGCCTAGACTTAAATGCCGCAAATAAAAAGTGGACTTTGGTGAATGAAATAGTACAACATTGTATCGATGAAGGAATATTGGCAAGTGATACTCCTTTATGCCAGCCTAGCCAAGTAGAAAGTGCAGCTCATACAGACAGAGTTAGCTCTAGAGTTAGCAAAAATAAAATTAGAGAAGCAAAGACTCAAAACCGGGGAGGCTAGAATTAGAGCGAATGCCACTGGACCTCCACCTGCCGGGGATTCAAACCCCAGGCATTATGAGAAAAAGCATAACTTGCATGAATTTTCAGAGTCGGATGCTGAAAGGTTTTTCAACCATTTTCAGAGATTGGCCCTGTCCATGACCTGGCCAAAGGAAGAGTGGGTGAAAATCCTACAGGGAAGACTTAGGGGTAAAGCCCAAGATATTTTTATAAATATGCCTGACGACGAGTGTTTTGAATATGATAAAGTCAGGGAACGAATTTTGAGGGCGTATGAAATTACTCCTGAAGCTCACCGCCAAGCTTATCGCAACCTTAGGCCTACTCACAACCAACCGTTCACTGAATTTGCTAATGATCAAATTAGATTGTTTGATAAATGGATTCGCTCGGCTAAAGCTGAAACATACGAGGCACTGAAAAATGTAATTTTAAGGGAACAGTTTATAGATAGTATGCCAGATAATGTAGCACAGTATATTAGAGGAAGGGTAGAGGTAGATTGTAAAATAGGGGATTTGGCCAAGATGGCACAAAACTACCAGTTGGCAGGCAAAAGGCCCAATAAAAATAATTATACCCCACAGAGTAGCAAAACTTATACACACAGCCAGTCCAGACCAGCTCATTCTAACCCTTTAACTAATGCACCTTCTGTTTCAGACATACCTTGAGGATACCTTGAGGTGCTTCCGGGGCTTATCGTCCCCGCGGCCCGGTCATCGACCAGGCCTCCTGGTTGCTGGACTGATCAACCAGGCTGTTGGACGCGGCTGCTCGCAGCCTGACGTATGAGTCACAGCCTGGTTGATCAGGTATCCTTTGGAGGTGCTTATCCAGTTCTCTCTTGAACACTGTGAGGGGTTTGCCAGTTATGTCCCTTATGTGTAGTGGAAGCGTGTTGAACAGTCTCGGGCCTCTGATGTTGATAGAGTTCTCTCTCAGAGTACCAGTTGCACCTCTGCTTTTCAACGAAGGTATTCTGCACATCCTGCCATGTCTTCTGGTCTCATGTGATGTTATTTCTGTGTGCAGGTTTGGGACCAGCCCCTCTAATATTTTCCACGTGTAAATTATTATGTATCTCTCCCGCCTGCGCTCAAGGGAATACAAATTTAGGCTCTTAAGTCGGTCCCAATAGTTTAGATGTTTTACCGAGTGGATTCTAGCAGTAAAGGACCTCTGCACGCTCTCCAGGTCAGCAATTACACCAGCAGTGAAAGGGGCTGTCATTGTGCAGCAGTACTCCACTCTAGAGAGCACAAGCGTTTTGAAAAGTGTCATCATCGGTATAGCATCTCTAGTGTGAAAAGTTCTTGTTATCCAACCTGTCATTTTTCTTGCAGTTGTGACGGCTACTTTATTGTGTTCTTTAAAGGTAAGGTCTTCCGACATGAGTACACCCAGATCCTTTACATTGCCTTTTCGTTCTATGTTATGATTTGCCTGAGTTTTGTACGTGGTTTCCGTTTTTATATTTTCATTTTTTCCATAGCGCATGAGCTGGAACTTGTCTTCGTTAAACACCATATTATTTTCTGTAGCCCATAGAAAGACCTGATCTACATCTGACTGGAGGTTCGCCGTGTCCTCTATGTTGCCTACTCTCATGAAGATCCTAGTGTCATCTGCAAAGGATGATACAGTGCTATAGGTTGTGCTCTTGTCTATGTCCGATATGAGGATGAGAAAAAGTACTGGAGCAAGCACAGTACCCTGGGGGACTGAGCTCTTAACGGTTGACGGGTTGGATTTTATTTTGTTGACTATTACACATTGGGTTCTGTTGGTCAGGAAATTGTAGATCCATCTGCCTACTTTTCCGGTAATTCCTTTTGAGCGCATTTTATGGGCAATAACACCATGGTCACATTTATCAAAAGCTTTTGCGAAATCTGTGTAAATTACATCAGCGTTTTGTTTGTCTTCCATAGCATCTAATGCCATATCATAGTGGTCCAGCAACTGCGACAGGCAAGAGCGCCCTGTTCTGAAACCATGTTGTCCGGGGTTATGGAGATGCTGTGATTCCATGTATTTTGTGATCTTACTTCTTAGCACTCTCTCAAAAATTTTTATGATGTGCGATGTTAGTGCTATCGGTCTGTAATTTTTTGCCTCTGCCTTATTTCCTCCTTTATGAAGTGGTGCTATCTCTGCTGTTTTTAGTATATCAGGAATAACGCCAGTATCTAGGCTTTGTCTCCACAGAATGTGAAGGGCCTGCGATAGTGGTTTTTTACAGTTCTTGATGAATATGGAGTTCCAAGAATCCGGGCCTGGTGCGGAGTGCATAGGCATACTGTTTATGGCTTCTTCAAAATCCAGTGGGGATAGGGTGACGTCTGATATATGATTTGATGTTGGTATCATATCCATGAAAAATTCATTTGGGTTATCGATCTTTAGTGCGTTTAATGGCTCGCTGAAGACAGAGTCGTATTGCTTCCTCAGTAGCTCGCTCATTTCTTTGTTGTCATCGGTGAAAGTTCCATCTTCCTTTCGCAGGGGCCCGATACTAGATGTGGTTTTTGATCTTGATTTTGCATAGGAGAAAAAATATTTCGGGTTTCTCTCTATTTCACTGATGGCCTTTTGCTCTCTTTCCCTCTCCTGCGTTTTGTATGATTCTTGTAGCTTGAGTTCATTTTTTCCTATTTCGCTACCTAACCTTCTTCGCCGTTCCTGAGATAGGGTGCGACTCTCAAGTTGTACCGCGATTCGTTTTCTTCGCCTATATAGGGAACGACGTTCTCGTTCCAATCTGCATCTCTTCCTCTTTTTTCTTAGGGGGATGCGGTTTGTACATATTTCTAGTGCTACTGAGCTTATTTTTTCCAGGCACTGGTTCAGGTTCGCATTTCCTAGCTGTTCTTCCCAGTTTATTTCTGTGAAGTCCTGGTTTATTTGCTCCCAGTTTATCTGTTTATTATTGAAGTTGAATTTGCTGAAATCTCCTCCACCGGGAATCTGGACTGGTTTTGAAGGTCTATTCCCCATGGTTGTCATAACTTCAATTAAGTTGTGATCTGAGTAACAGGTATTTGTAATCATTATGTTCCTGATCAATTCATCATTATTAGTGAAAATGAGGTCCAGCGTGTTCTCCTTCCTGGTTGGTTCTACTATTTGCTGGTTTAAGGCAAACCTGTCGCACATCCGTAGCAGGTCATTTGCATGTGCCTGTTCATTAAGGCTACTTCCTGGTATTCTTTCTGATATTACTGTATTAGCCAGGTGCTTCCATTTCAGGTGCCGTAGGTTGAAGTCCCCAAGCAGGATGATGTTCGGAGCTGGATTTGTGAGGTTTTCCAAGCAGTGTTCTACTTTCATTAGTTGGTCTTTAAACTGCTGAGGGTTTGCCTCCGGTGACTTATATACAAGGACAATAACTACATTTACCCCACCCCCCTGAAGCCGGTGTTTCCTATCACATCTGAAAAGATTGTACTCTGAGATCCATATTTCACCATCATGGTAGTCCTTTGTGTGGGTTTCTGTTAGGGCTGCAAACACTGCATTTGCCTCATGAAGGAGACCATCTATAAAGTGAACTTTGTTGGATTTGCGTGTTTTTATACCTTGAATGTTGGCAAATATAAATGATGTTATCGTGGTAGTGGAAGTGCTGGATGCCTTACTTGGTGTTAATATCTGAGGCTCTGGTAAGGGGGCCACTGTGTTTGCGTCCAGGGTGTGTTGTTTTCGAAGTGATTCGTCCAGTTTCGGTAGTGGGGCGAGTGTTGTGTGGTGTAGTACCTGTGTGTTTGTTGGTAATGTGTATTCCAGACTTGTGGGTATCTCCCTTCCCCTCTGTAATCCTGTGGTGGTTCCATCTGACTGTTCCTCTCTCTTATATTTTCTGCTCTGTTTCTGCCTTCCTCTAAAAAATTGCCAGTAGTGTCATACTGATTTTCCCGTCTATAACGTTGTGTACCTCTCACGTGGAATTCCGGACACTGAAGATTGTAGCATTTTTTGTCCCTAATTGAAAATTGACATAATTTGGGGTGGAAGTATCTACACCCTGTTCCAAAACGGCATGTACCCCTCGCCAACATGTTCCTGCATTTTCGAGGATGCAGAAAATGGCATTTTGTTCCTAATTTTCCATATTTGCATATTCCTTTAGCGTAGAATTTGCAAATGTGTTCCGGTTTTGCGTTTTTCAAGGTATTTATATCTGTGTCTGTCTTGTCTACCTCTTTATTGGAGCCATCTCCGCTTTTCGTCCCAATTCCTTCATTTATGCACTCTGTCTCACTGTTGCTCACATCGTTTATATTACCTGACTCTGCAATATTGCTGCTATTATGTACTACAATACCCTCTTCCTCCACATTACTGCTGCGGTTCTCTAAACTATCTGTTCCTGGGTTTTGGTCGTTAACCAATGTTGTCTTTTCCCAGTCTGCATATATCACTGGTAGCTTGTCTGTGAATGGTAATCTCTGTGACTCGGGAATGTTTTTCATCAGTTTAGTTATGTTCTCTAACATTAATCTGTCATCTTTGCAGACCCAGTAAATTCCTTGCCTTTTTGTGCATCCTGGAGATACTTCTGTACAGCCCAGGTGAAATCTCATGTTACAGATGCAACACGTTACGCCTACATTACGTTTTCCCAGTACTCCCGAGCACTCGCCACACCTCTCCATTTTCTGATGTATTGTGTTGTATTTGTGGTTTACTGTGTGGATCACTTGTTGATGTCAGTCCTTTTAACTCTTTATAAAGTTATATGTATATTTTTATATATTTAATATTTATAATACTATATGTATACCGTAGATTTGTAATATTATGTATGTTATTTTGTTCAAACTTCAAATAACTAACCCTGTTAAATTGTCTAGCCCCACGACACTTAAGACATAAACATAACTAACCCTGTTAAATTGTCTAGCCCCACGACACTTAAGAGTGAACCGAAGGGTAATTCTGTTAGTAATGTCTCTTCTCCCCGACGTGTCTGTGGTCACTGTAAACGTTCAAACCACGTTATTAGCCGTTGTTGGCAACTGTACCCGGAAAAAAGACCCAATGCTCTCGTTGTGACACAGGGCTTTGGGCCTTCTGAAGGGTTAGGGAGTAAGACCTCCAACCCACAGTGGTTGAACCTGCTTACCCCATTCTTATCGAAAGGGGGACTACTTTTGTCCGAGGGTTCTTCCTGGAGGGACGTGGTGATCTTCCAAGACACCGGTGCCATCCAGACTTTAATTTTAGAGAGTGCTTTGCAAGGTGCCAATACTCTCGACACTGGAGAGGTGGTACTGGTCGAGGGTGTCACTAGTGATACTCGAGCAGTACCCCTCCATAAGGTTACCCTGGAATCTGATTTCCACAAGGGTATTTGTACACTCGGAGTCACTTCGTACCTACCTTTCCCTAATGTTGATGTAATACTGGGTAATGATTTAGCCGGGGATAAGGTAGGGGACTCCAGACTGCCTATCATGTTGCCTACCCCTAAGGTTTGCCTGGATCCACCCGCCGCAGAGGATAATGTTGTGTTCCCTGCGTGCGTGGTGACTAGGTCTATGGGACTTAAATGTAAGGGCAGCCCTGTGCTGGCCAAGGTGGTAAATCCTGAGGACACGAGGGACTTTCCGAGTGGTGAAAGCCCAGTGGACCTTGCGGACACATTCATGGCCCGACTCGATGACGTGGCCGAGGACATTGTGGAGTGCCTGCCACTGCCGCATACCGAGAGTAGTGAGGAGGTGGAGGAGAACACTGTTGAGCCTCGGCCAATGGCATCTGACCAAGGCCTGGATGCCTCCTTGAGTGAGTTACAGAAAGCTGACCCCAGTCTTGCAGATTGTCATGAGGCAGCCGTCTCTATGGAGGAAATTGTAGACGCAGCAACTGGGTAATACTACAATGATCGGATTTTGATGAGAAAATGGAGACCACAGAGTGCTCCCTTGTCAAATGAGTGGGAGGTAGTCCACCAGGTTATGTTGCCGACCTGCTATAGAGAGAGAGTTTTGTCAGCTGCCCATGATGATCCTATGGGGGGACATCAAGGCATTAATATTACTAATCGCAAAATCTGCAAGCATTTTTTCTGGCCCAAGCTGAAAAGAGATGTGGCAAAATTTTGTAATGCATGTATTGCTTGTCAACTTGTCGGGAAACCAAACCAGACTCCACCTAATACTCCTCTAAGGCCTATTGTCGTGCCAGAGGAACCATTTTCTCAT
>WNGS01013872.1:0-11970 GCA_020271785.1 Procambarus virginalis
CATACGGCCGTCGCCGTTCGAAGGGGAGAAAGATAGGGAGTGTAGTGAGTAGAGATTTGGAACTGATCTCATGTATGGTGGTGTGGTGATCCTTGTGGTCATGTATGGTGGTGTGGTGAACCTTGTGGTCATGTATGGTGGTGTGGTGAACCTTGTGGTCATGTATGGTGGTGTGGTGAACCTTGTGGTAATATATGCTGTGGGAAAATCCTAGCAGGCAATTATTTCTTTTATTCAAAATTTTAGTTTTTTTTTTTAGTTGACATTAATATTATATTAGTTCTTAGTTAGTTCTTTTGAGTTAGAGGTCTGTATGTTCTAATTCAGCCTACCAGAACTTATCACACACAATGTAAGGGACCTTTGCTTACACCACTGTGAGTGGATAACTTTAAGCACATGTTTACCTTATTGTACAAAATATAAATTATAAATCATACCACATATGGTGGTCTAATCTACTATTATTCTAATTATAAACACTACTACTCTATCTACAGTTTTTAAAAATAAAGGCCTTAGCTGATACTATAGGTGTAGCCTGCTTAGGCTGGCTATGTAGTTCAATATCAGTTTAGGGTGTGGCCCTATGCCTCAGAGTGCCACACAATGGCGGCTGGCAAAGAGGTGTTGGTGTACCGGTAGAGTAACAAGAATAATGACTGTTTGAGGGCCAGCTCAGCTTGCAACTTCAGAATCAAATGTTACTTGCCGAATGAAAGGAATTAATAATGGTTCCCTAAACATATAAAGTTCAGGTATGACATGGATAAGGGGTATGTATAGTGCTGAGTAAACGTACTTGTTTTGGCGTTTTAATTCCATAGTATAAATGGCTACCTAACTAATATTACCTAGTGTACACCATTTATAATAGTATATAAGGCAATCGGATACTTAGCTGTTCTCCTTGCTAATGAGATCTTCGGGTGGTCGGACTGTAGAGGATCCTGTGTCGAAGCTCGGAGAAAGAACTGTTACTTGTTGTAAAATTTGTCAGGGAGTGTCTCTTGACTGTGTGTTCAAGTTGCTGTGTGTACAAGACGCCGTGACTCTCCTGCAGAGCTTGGTTCCAACATTATTTGATGGTTCCATTATTGTCTTAAGGACAAGAGAGTCACGCTATATTTCTTGTGTTGGTAATTATATTCAGTCCTAGTGAATACTATTTTATTAAGTTTAAATACTGGACTGAAGTTTAAAAGAAATGAGAGTTAATATATATACGCGACATTGATGATGTCACGAAATACCCACTCTCCTTTTAACATGAGTAACTGTATTACGTTGCCGTGTGTTGGATTTCCGACATAATTCCAGGGAATGGGAGGAACATGGGTCGAAGTCCCAGGAAAGGACTGCGATCACTTTATTCCTCACCCTCAGAATTATGAAGGGTCTTTAATTTGGTGTTGCATTGTCGTGCAGCAGTCCGCTCGGGACGGACTTCCTTTACTGTCACTGAGGGTGCTGGAAGTCGTTGAACGTCTTCTTTTGTTGCCTCGGCATTTTACCTTCACTATTCATAAGATGCCCTGGCTGTCTGGATGAACAGAGACTATTTGGTCTATTGGCCACTCTGAACGTGGCCCATTGCTGTCCGCCAGAACTATGTCACCAGGGTTCAAGTTAATTCTGTTGTAGGGGTTGTTTGCAGAATAATACAGAGCAGAAAGATATTCTCGAGTCCATACGTCATTCCACTGACCTATCACCCCTGATAGAAGTTTGAAACATTGAACCAAGTCACTCTCTCGAACACATGGAGGATCCTCTAGTTCCTCGTCCGTAAGGGACACTAGAGTTCTGACAGGTCCCCCATCCATCAGATGACCTGGACTTAACGGTTCACGCTGCAAAGCATCATCAGAAAGGATGATGCTAATTTCTACATGGAATACTTCGAAACTGTTCTTCTTCCTTCTATTGATACTCGTCCCTCTCTTTGGCTTCGCTATGTTGATGACATTTTTGCTTTATGGCCTCATGACCTTAATCTTTTCCAGCCTTTCCTCGCCTCTCTTAACAATCTGGTTCCTTCTATCCATTTCAAAGTTGAGTGGGAATCTAATTACCTCCTTCCTTTTCTTGACGTTCATGTTAACAGCTCTGTGTCTGGGTTCTCTTTCTCTGTCTACCGTAAACCCATGCATAGTGGCATGTACATTCACTTCTTTTCCTACCATCCTCCTTCTGTTAAGAAAAGTGTCCTCATATCTCTCTTCCTCCGCGCTCTACGCATCAGCGACCCTCAGTATCTTGATTCTGAAATTGCCTTTATCTACAAATCATTCTCTCGCCTTGGTTACCCTTTCCATTTCATCAACTGTGCCTACTCTCAAGCTAAACGAAATTTCTTTCATCGTAAACCTGCTTTCAACACTAGTAGCACTGTACTATGCCTTCCCTTCTTATCTGAACTCAAAACTTTTACCAATACCTTTCGTCCTCTTGACATTAAACTCGCCTTTCGACAAACTAACACACTTCGTAGCAATCTAGTTCACACTGCTCCTCCTGCTTCTAATGCTGCTGGTGTCTACTCTATTTCCTGTTCGTCTTGTCCTCTCCAATACTTTGGCGAAACTGGCCGTACACTGAATGACAGACTTAAAGAACACAAGAGAAGTGTTAAGTCTGCAGACGCTAACAATGCTCTCTTCTGCCATGTGAGGATTCTAATCATCCCATTGATTGGTCTTCCTCCAAAATAATCTTTCCTGCCTCTACTCTACACAGACGCCGTCTTGTGGAATCGGCTCAAATACACAATGTACCCAATATGAACTTGAGTCCTGGCTTTGTTGCTGTGGACTCTTCCCTTTCACAGTATATACTCAAATGCTCTAATCTTTCTAACAAACGTGACCTAACTTAAGCCTACCCCTCCTATTTTCTTTCTTTCTCTTTCCTTTTCTTTATCTCTTCTCCTACGCTCCCTTGCTATCCTCTTCTTATTCCTATCTCCTTCTCATTCGGTGGTTATAATAGGAGCTGCCTCGTATGGGCCAATAGGCCTTCTGCAGCTCTAATTATTATTACTATCCCCTCTATTACACCTTACTTTGCTCCTTCTCTTGCCTATTTATTGCCTGTCTCTACTCACTCATCACAATCGACTTGAGAATGGTCCAGGACGGACCGAAACGACGTCGTCTCTTCACCTTCTAGTGTGTGGTCTGGTCATCATCAGAGAGGTAGGTAAGTGGTCGGTTGTTAACTCGAGCTTCTATCTCTATGGCAACGGTTTGGAGCTCCTGCAGATAAATTTTTAGCAGTGCAGGGTTTTCCGTAGAGAACACTTCACCTTACCACTCATGCATTCATAGAAGCCCTTGTGCCAAGGTGCTCTGGGAGGTATGAATTTCCAATGGCACTGCCATGGATTTAGGGCTGTGCGCACCTTTGGGTGGTTCCAGATTTTCCACAGACATGCTTCTCCTGCCACTAAGTTCGACCCATTGTCTGAGATCATTAACTTAGGACAGGATCTACGTGAAGCAAACCTGCGGAAAGCCTGTAAGAATGCCTCGGCACTCATATTGGGTGTCACTTCTAGATGTACTCCCCCTGTTGTAGCACAGATGAATAGGCAGATATATGCCTTTACTGTTTTTTTGTCCTTGGTGCCCATTAGTGTTAGTGCTCCTGTGAAATCTTCTCCTGTAGTCTCAAAGGAACGAATATGTACAACTCGTTCCTTTGGGAGTGGAGGAGGGCCTGGATATGGGCACACTCTGGCATCGTATCCCCAGCAAATAACAGGATTTAATTATAGATTTTACAGTCTGCCTACCTTGGGGTAGCCAGTACTGTTGTCTTAAGTCTGTGAGAGTATCTAATATCCCCACTATGCAGAGTGTTGTATTTGTGTATGTGTAACACAATCAGTTTGCTGACTATGTGGTGACGAGGGAATAATATTGGATTTTTTGCTAACAGCTCTATGTCCGCATGTTGTAAGCGGCCTCCGCATCTTATTATGTTATAATTGTTGGTGTCTGTCTAGAGACCCAGATTATTTTGAAGCTTCTTAGGGACTTTGTCAAATTCTATCCCGAATGTATCTATTTGAACTCTTTTGACGCAGTACCTTAGGGCACTAGGGAATTTATGCCAGATTCCTATTTCCTTTAGAAAATCAAATACTACTTGGGTGACTCCTATTAGTTTATTCAGTTCAGAGTACCGATTAGGATCAATTACCAAAGTCCGAGGTGGTTCTGAAGTCTCAGTGGGAACAGTAACATTGGTCACAATGACTTGTGGCTTTTGTTGAGGCCACTGGTCGCTGACTAGCCAATTAGGTCCATTGAACCACATCTCTGATTTTGTTAATTGCCATAAAGTCAGGCCTCGGGAAAGATTGTCAGCTGGATTCACCTTGGTGGGTACATATCTCAGTTTGTACCCTGCCGACAACTCTCGTATTTCCTTAACACGGTTACTCATGTAAGGATTTTTACTGTTATTGTTTTTTACCCACTGTAGCACTGCCTCGTTATCTGACCATTCCACTGTATCTTCAAAGTTGATGTTGCTTAAGGCCTTGATCAGATAATGAGCCAATCTTACTCCGAGCAGTAGGGCTGTTAACTCCAGTTGTGGCAATGATCTTTTCTTTAATGGTGCCACTCTGGCCTTTGATGTGAGCAAATTGGCTTGCCTATTTGAGACCAGGTCAGCTACTGTGCCATAAGCTTTTCTTGAGGCATCACAGAATACATGTAACTTAATTGGTTCTTTTTCTTTTACTGTGTTCCGAGGGAACTTGACAGACTCTAGGTCACTTAAATCTTTCACTAACCCTTGCCATTTTTCTTGTAAGGTAGGTGTTAGAAGATCATCCCAGCCTATCTTTTGTTGCCAAAATTCCTGCATTATCAACTTCCCATTAATTAAGATTGTACTTAATAGTCCCAATGGGTCGAAGGATTTGCTGACTTGTGAGAGTAATTTTCTCATTGTTAGGTTGGTGGTATCTGGCTCCACCGACTTGATTGTCAACTGATCTGCTGTCATATCCCAGCAAACACATAACGTTTTGGAAACTTTCATATATGTGTTCTGGTAGGTTTAGGGATGACTTGTCTTGAGAATGGTACCGGAGAACATTTGAGAATCTTGTACTCCAAAAATCTAAACATATAGTTTTTATAATATACGGTTTTCCTAAAGTTATTTTATTCCTATTGTATTACAAATGGTTTTTACATGTTTAAATTTATGGTCTTTTTTGTAAAATTCATTAATAAATTGTGAATGATATTTAATGGCTGTATGAAACATTCAAAACACATTTAGTTATTCTATGATCAGATAAAATTAGTTTTCATAATTTTGCTACAAATCGGACTTTTAATACAATTTGACTCATTATGTATTCCACTAAACACTAATATCATGTTTATATATAAAATTTATGTATCATTCCCTAAAATATTTTATATAAATTATAAATGTTGCTTGATTGAGGTGTGAAACATTCATAAAACTTTTTGTTGTCTTATATATGGAAGTGCATCCATACTGCACTTAAGGAGGAGGAAGGAGGAGGAGGGCAAAGAGGAAGGAGGAGGAGGAAGGCAAGAAGGAGGAGGAAGAGGGGAGGAGGAAGGAGGGAGGAGGAGGAAGGCAAGAAGGAGGAGGAGGAGGGCGAGGAGGAAGTGTGGTATCTGTATATAGCTGAGATAGTCTTGGTAGTAAGGTTGATGTAAAGTCATTCCTGGTTACTGACTTTAATACTTATAAACGATTACATGACTAGAGCTCCCAAGCTTGGCAGGCGTCCTGTGCTTTGTTTACCTTCTCTCTTGGCGTCCAGCCGCCGCACATAGAAAACGGATGGTACCATTTTCTGTGAACATGACATCCCTCCTTTTCTTTAAAAAGAATGAATACAGGATGTCTACCATGCTTGTAGCACAAAGCAAAGTTATTGACACAAAGTAAGTTATTAACATATCAAGAGATATTGCATACATTTAACATTAATTAAACACACAAAGAATTTAAACAATCTTTACCACAAAGGATTTCAATGTTAAAAATACATATGCAATGTTAAACAAACATGAAAGAAACTGTAATACAAAGTTACAAAATATTGAATGAGAGATCTGCATTATTCAAACAATATTAAATTTAGTTCAGCATAACAAGTAAATACTTTGCATTACATAGGAACACAATTAATCATCATATCGTGTAGGGCGTTTAACATGACGTTTTGGACGAGAGTCCTTAAGTACAAGAATATCCCTCGATGAATTGTTTATCGAGTTATAACTCATTTTTTCTTTTTCTTTTGCACGACTTTGCACTTCATCATTTTCTACACTAGTTGGAATCACTTTGAAATAAGCCATATTACGTGTTATACTATGATCTCTATTACTCGCTGTTACCATAGTTCCTTTTACACTAATCACTTTATATGGTTTTGTATCATACGGCATATCTAGCTTTCCCTCTTTTTTCTTTTTAACGAGAACAGTATCTCCAACCTTTATGAATTGTTCCTTTGCACGTTGATCATGAGCAATTTTCATTTTGCCCTTGGCTAGTGCATCCTTCTGAGCGAGACGTTTATCCGTTACCTTGGCTGGCATGACAGGTAGTGCGATTCTCATAGGACGTCCAAATAAAAGTTCGCCAGGCGACTTGCCCAGTGTTCCATGCGGTGTTGCACGGTAGTTCCTGAGAAAAGCATACATAGCTTGTTTCCAGGATCGTCCTTCGGCATGAGCACAGCGTACAGCTTTCATGAGAGGTTGCATGAATCTCTCTACTTCTCCATTTGCTTGAGGATGTAGTGGCATCACACGGCGGTGTTTGAATCCAATATGCTCAGCAAAGTTGACAAAGTCTTGTCCATTAAATGGCGGTCCATTGTCCGTCTTGACAACTTCAGGAATGCCAAAGTTTGAAAAGATCTTGTCGAGTTTCGGGATGACAGCCTTTGCAGATGTGGAAGTGATGATTTCTACTTCTGGATAACGTGAGTGATCATCAATGACTACCATCAAGTACTCTCCAGTTGGTAGCGGTCCACAGAAATCCATCGATACTTCCATCCATGGTGCAGCAGGTAGTGGTGAAGGTTGTAGAGGTGTTGGTCTTGAAGTATCCACTGCAGCTTGGCAAGGGACACAGGCATCATGCATGTCCTTAGCTTGACGATCAATGCCAGGAAACCACACCTTTTCTCGTAGCAGCTGTTTGGTCCTTACAAGACCTTGGTGTCCTTGATGTGCAAGCTTCAGAGCACGTTGCTGGAGAACAGCTGGAATGACGATACGAGTACCTCGCAGCACGGTGTCGCGTTGTTGCGTAACACTTAATTCTGTCTGGATGCGTTCAAGTGCTTTGAATGCATCTTGGTCAACTCCTGAGGGTGGGATGCGTGGAAACTTTTTCTTAGTCAATGCATCCACTGTTGCTTGCAGAGTTGGGTCCTCTAGGGTTGCAGTACGGATTTCATCAAGAGTGAGAGCCTTAGGGACTGCATCACAGGTTACAGAGTGTACATATTCCTCGGCAACTTGCTGATGCTTGGTGATGGTGAAACTGTTGGCAGGATGTCGACTGATGTAATCAGCGGGATTGCCTGCACCTGGCTTGTATTTCACCGTAAAGTTGTATGGTTGCAGACGAAGAGCCCATCTCTCAATGCGAGCTGGTGGTTTGGACTTTGGATTATTGAAGATGGTCTCCAACGGTTTGTGGTCAGTGACTATCGTGGTAAAGGGTGCACCAAGCAGATACACATTGAAGTGTTCACAGCCCCATACAAGAGCAAGAGCTTCCTTCTCTGTCTGACTGTATCGTTGCTCAACATCTGTGAGAGAACGGCTGGCATAGGCAATTACTACTCTTGAATCTGGTTGACCAGGTTTGTGTTGGGCTAACACAGCACCTAAACCAACAGGACTAGCATCCACCGTTAACTCAGTGTCCATTGATGGATCAAAGTATGCAGCAGTCGCATTTTCTACTAGTGCATCTTTCACAGCATCAAATGCATTTTGCTCGACATCGCTCCAGTACCATGATGCATTTTTCTTCAGGAGCTCACGTAGAGGCTTCGTAATGGTAGCAAAATCTGGAATGAAGCGAGAACAGTAGTTTGCCATTCCCAGAAAACTATGTACTTCAGTGGATGTTGAAGGAGGTGCAGCATTCTTGATATCTGCAACTTTCTTAGGATCTGGAGACAGACCTTTGTCACTAAGTACATGTCCAAAGAATTCAATTTTATGTTGATTGAACTCACACTTTGCTCGGCTTAGCGTCAAATTCTTTTCTCGTAAGCGTTGCAATGTTGCACGAAGAGCTTTGTCGTGTTCAGCTTGGGTACGGCCATAAACAATGATGTCATCAGACATGTTGTCAGCATTAGGTATATCTTGCAATACCTGGCTGATGATGTGCTGGAATACTTCAGCAGCACTGTTAATACCAAAACTCAGGCGCTTGTACCTATACAGACCTCGATGTGTCGTAAACGTTGTGATGAATCGACTCTCATCATCAAGTTCAAGCTGATGATAGCCCTTGTTTAAATCTAACTTGCTGAATACAGTTGCACCATTCAAGCGGTAAATCATATCATCTACAGTGGGTGTAGGATGGCGTTCACGCATTATTGCCTTGTTGGGAACACGCATGTCTACACAAATGCGTATCTCATCTGGATTCTTCGGCTTTGGTGGAGTGACAATTGGGCTTACCCATGGTGTTGGGCCTGTTACCGGTTCAATGATATCTAGTTCTATCAGCCTATCCAGTTCGGCATCGACTTTCTTGCGAGTATGGAATGGTTGTCGGCGATGTGGTTGGGCAACTGGAATTACATCTGGGTTGATATGCAGATGTACCTTGCTATCAGTATAACAACCTATGGATTTAAACCGATCAGAAAATTCAGCAACAATAGCATCAACATTGTTTGCAGATTCCACTGCTACAGCATTAGAAAGCTGAAGTAGCCCCAATTTGGTTGAAGTCTTGTAACTGAGTAAAGACTCCTTTGCATTCCTAACAACATGGAATGTAGTAATGAGCATTGCATTCTTTGACTTAATCTCTGCAGTGAAAGTTCCAATCACTGGTAAGGCTACCTTTGAAGCATAGGCAGTGGCTTTGCCATTATAGTTTTCAAGCTTTGGGAACTGTTTTTTAAATTTTTCATAGTGGCACTCAGCAATGGTGTCAATGTTTGATCCAGTGTCAATGAGAATTTTGAGACAAATGCCAGCAATGTATACTATAGTCTCTGGGTTGTTTGGAAGATCATTCCATTCTGTGATTGATTGTACTCCATAAATATAATCACATTCACTGTCATCTGAGACTGGTTGTAATGAAATGTTGTCTTGTATATTATTAACATTCTTGATTTGAGGTGCAATATTGTGTTTGCCACCTCGACTCCTATGACTTGATCCTCGTACATTGCTTTTATTTATTGATTGTGGTTTCTTTAGTGCGGAACGACACATAGCACCAAAATGACCTAGTTTTCTACACTCATAGCACTTCTTACCTTGTGCAGGACAAACATTATCTTGGTGTGGGTAGTCTCCTCCACAATTGTAACATTTATTGTTGACAACCTCTGATGTGAGTCGTTGTGACTGCTTGAGTCTTGTTCCATGACTCCAGTTGTGATGTGGTTCTCGGCTCAATTTAATGTTAGGTTTGGCATGATATCTTCTATGATCATGGTGTCCTCCCTGAACCTTACATACTTCATGACTGTTAGTAACAGTGGCAGAACCGTTGTTGGCACTGCACTCCATGACACGAGCATCACGTGCAGCATCTTCCATTCGACGAGCCATATCCAGTATCTTGGTAAGAGAACTTTCATCATCAACAAGTTCTAGAGCTCTTCGACGAAGACGTGTAGATGTGCATGTTTCAATTATTTGCTGTTTGATTTCTTTGTCAACATCAGCAAACTCACAATGGGTTGCTAAACCCTGCAGACGTGTATGGTATTGATCAACAGTTTCATTAGAGAGTTGTTTTGCTCTCCTGAAATGCATAATTTCCATAGCAGTATTTTGCCTTGGTTTGAAATGCTCAGTTAATTTGGCCTTGGCAGTGTCATAATCTTTGGCACCACCAGTGTCTTTCAGTGTATCAAAGATGTCACAAACTCTATCACCTGCATAATGAAGTAGAAAGGCACGCTTTCTTTCAGCACTTTTGATGTCAGAAACTATCAACAAATTTTCAAACCTTTTAAGCCATTTGACCCACCTCTGTGACAGGTTTGTCTGGTCACAGTCAGGATCAAATGCAGGAAACTGAGGTATATTTGCCATTTTTACTGAATAAATGTAAACTTATCACTTAAAATGTTCCTCAGAATATATAACACTTACTGCACTGTATATGTTATTCAAGAATTCACTGTAATTACTTTAATTTTGCAAAGCACACAAGCATTTTAATGCAAAAGTTCACAACAGTGCACAACACAGCAGCAACTGATTTCTTACCTAGCCCTTGTGTACATGTGTTGTTCCTACTCACAGCAACACAGCAGTTGTTAGCAGTTGGTACAGCAGTTGTCAGCAGTTGGTACAGCAGTTGGCAGCAGTTGGTACAGCAGTTGGTACAGCAGTTGGCAGCAGTAGGCAGCAGTTGGCACAGCAGTTGGTTCACAGCGTGAAGAATTTTGTAGCACGAAGCGTCGTTTCGTAACCAAAACATCAGGTTTTGTACACTGCATCAAAGCGTCGTTTCGTACACAGCGTCGGCACACTCGCAGATTACTCAGTAAACAGCTTGTCAGCACACAGCTTGGGAGCACACAGCATTGGCCAGCACACAGCAACGGCCAGCACACAGCAACGATCAGCACACAGCAACAGTCAGCACAAATAAGCATGGGTATGGTGCTCACAGCTTCTCTTTCCTCCTCTGGCGCGAGGCAGCATGCTTCTTCCTTGTGTTTTGTTGAACAAAATACCTGCGTTCCCAGTTCATCGTCGTCGCCAATGTGGTATCTGTATATAGCTGAGATAGTCTTGGTAGTAAGGTTGATGTAAAGTCATTCCTGGTTACTGACTTTAATACTTATAAACGATTACATGACTAGAGCTCCCAAGCTTGGCAGGCGTCCTGTGCTTTGTTTACCTTCTCTCTAGTGGCGTCCAGCCGCCGCACATAGAAAACGGATGGTACCATTTTCTGTGAACATGACAGACTGAGTAGGCCTAAAGGGCTTGCTGACATGGGAAGTAGTTTCTCATGGTTTAGAGGTGAAGTTATCTCCACCGACTTGATATTTAATTTGTCTTGGAAGTATTCCACTCCATACCTAGGCTTTCAATTTGTGAGGTACTTTATAATCAGGGAATTCTTCCTCGATAATTTGGTTTTAGTTCTTTATTATTTGAGGCCCAAAACTGTAAGAGCATGTTGGCTCCTAACAGTTCACGATTAGCCACATGGTAGATTTCCACTATTTTAATTGCATCATTAGTGGTTCCTTGAAATTGTCAATGTTACATTGTTGCTAATCTCAGTCTTGTAGGGGACTTCTTAAGATGTGTATCCAGAGTAGCCTGATTAGAATGGTGAAGATGTCGCTCTGAACAGTACTGAGGCAAATCTATAAGTAATGACTTCGCTATTAGGATCCTGTGGATCTTTCACCTAGAGAAATTTAGTAAAATCATGATCCGTCTCTTGTAAGCCTACTCTTAAAAAGCCTTACTAATGTCGGCCGTATAGGCAAAAACACCAGAGGCAATCGTAATAAGACATCTTGTAATCTTTGGTTAGGCTAGGTCCAGTTTGTAGACAATCATTTCGTGACATGCTGTCTACCTTTAATGGGCACTACAGTTAAGTTAAATACATCCTGATTGTTGTTGTAACTGAATCTTTCAGGACAGCATGATGTGCACATAAGGCCTGTTTTATGATTGTCTTCTTCAACAACTTCTATAA